>SJYC01078787.1:0-124916 GCA_006408675.1 Madoqua kirkii
CACTGCCCCCTGCCCCCCGCCCCCAGAGCAGCGTCTCCTGGGGGCACTGAGGTGGCCCTCCCGTGGTTGGGAGTCAGGCCTGGGCAGGCCCCCGCTGACTCCTGGCCCTGGAGCAGGGAGCCAGGCTCACTGGCTTCCTCAGCTTCCTTGGAGGTGGCACGAGGCAGGGGTGGCGGGACCTTCTAGGCCGGGGGAGAGGGGATGACCCCCTTCATCAGATAGCAGCCCTCCCTCCCCCCTCCCTCCCTCTTGCCCACCCAGATCTCAGTGCTCCCCCACATGCTCCAGGCCCCTCAAAGTTGGTGGAGCCAGCCTCACCCTCTTAGGGAACCCTCTCTACACATCTGATGCTGGGGAGGGGTCCCCCTCACCCAGAGGGTTCCCGGGAGGGGCGTGGGGGGGCGTGGACTCGGGGTGAGCCTCAAGAAGCGAGGCAGAGGAGCCACGAGGGCTTGTGGGCACCCCTCGACCCAGAGGTGCTCCAGTGGCCCGGCCCCGCCCCCGCCTCCCAGCTGCACTTTAGCCCCAGAGGGGGCAGGGGGCGGTGGGCAGGTGGGAATGGAGGCGCCCCCTCGGCACCCACAGCTGCCAGCACCCACTCTTCTGTCCCGGCCCCCTGCCAGCCCCCCAGCCCCCTGCCAGGGGCCTCCCTGGCCCTCGCGGCTGAGCCCACCAGAGCTTCTGGAGCTTGTGACCGGTAGACTGTCTCCCTGAGGGACCTTGAGTTTCTGCGTGAATAAATTCCTTCAACACCCGGAGGCTCTGCTGTCTCAGGGTGCCCCGAGGGGAGGGACTCCAGCTGCGCATCGAGCCCTGGGAGGACCCCCAAGGCGAGTGTGGTCTGCAGGGCCCCCACATCCTAGGGGTCCCCACTTCCTTGCAGCCACTCTCGGCTCCTGGCTCCCCACCTCCTTCCTGCAGAGGCCGTTTCTGGCCTCACATGTACCTTGGGTGGGCCTTGAGAACCCCGCTTCTGACTTTGACCTTTGACCTCCTGGGCCTATGACCTCTCCTACCCTCGGAGTGCCCCAGCCGCAGCCCTTCCCGGCCCAGCCTGGCTTGGCCCCAGGAGAAGGGGAAGCAGACAGAAGCAGTGCAAAGTGGGATGCTTCGCTGAGTACTTTATGCAAATTGACTCCCTCACCCTCACCACTCCCTGGCGCTGCAATAACTGCCCTCATTTTATAGAAGGCCTCAGAAGTGCCGGGGGATTAAGCAACTTGCCTAGGGGCTGAGAAAAGTCTCCAGCAGGACTTGAACCCAGGCAGTCTGGCTGAATCATTCTCCTCAGTACAATCTTAGGAACTGCCGTTGGTTCAGTTCAGTTCAGTTGCTCAGTCATGTCTGACTTTGCGACCCCATGGACTGCAGCACACCAAGCCTCCCTCCGTCACTAACTCCCAGAGCTTACTCAAACTCCTGTCCATTGAGTCAGTGATGCCATCCAACCATCTCATCCTCTGTCGTCCCCTTCTCCTCCTGCCTTCAGTCTCTATTTGTTGATCACCTACAATGTGCCAGACTGGAGGGTGGACAATGCTTGGAGTCCTTTTCCCCTCAAAATGACCCTATGGATTTGGTATCACTACGTGCCTGTAGCTGAAGTTGGGGATCCCAGACTCTCCACTGAGACCAGGCAGGTGGTGGGAGAACTCTGATCCGTTCTTCCTCACATGCGTTGCTGTAACCACCAACACTAGGCAGTCTAGATGCCTGCTAAGTTGCTTCCGTCTTGGCTGACTCTGCGGTCCTATAGACTGGAGCCCACCAGACTCCTCTGTCCATGGGCTCCTCTAGGCAAGAACACTGGAGTGGCTTGCTATTTCCTTCTCCAGGGGATCTTCCCAACCCAGGGATTGAATCCCTGGTTCTTATGTCTCCTGCATTGGCAGGCAAATTCTTTACCAGTAGCACCACCCGGGAAGCTGTATCATTTCTCATCCGTGAAGGATCTTCATTTTGCAAATGTGAAACGAGCGCCTTTTTGCTCTGGGAGTGCTTTCCCCAGGCCAGCAGACAGGGGCGCCCAGACTCCAGTCTAGCGCCTTCTGGTGATCACAGTTGTGCATATACACCTGGCTTTTCCTGGGTACCAAGCTTTCCCTGCGTGGCTGCTCTTCACTGCCGTGCAGGTTGTGGACTTGCCATCTACAGAATGGCGCTCCTTGCAATTTTGCAGGACACAGCGATCCTGGGTGGTCCTTTGTCCCTTGTTGTGGAATTGGGTTGGAGAAAAGTATGTATCTCCATGTGCACGCAGCCCTCCGGGACCTCTCAGGCAGGGACAATCTCTGGCCATATTAGTAAGTCATTTGCTTCCCAGGTGGCTCAGATGATAAAGCATCTGCTTGCAGTGTGGGAGACGCGGGTTCGATGCCTGAGTCGGGAAGATCCCCTAGAGAAGGAAATGGCAACCCACTCCAGTACTCTTCCCTGGAAAATTCCATAGACGGAGGAGCCTGGTAAGGGGGTCGAAAAGAGTTGGACACGACTGTCAGTTTACACAACTGGAGGTGGGGCTGATTGGAGGGCACGCAGAAAGCGCTCAGGGGCCAGGTTCAAATGGAGGACTTCCTGGGGTGGCGTCCTTGGCACTAGGCTCTGAGACCCGAGCATCCTCTTGGCAGAATGAGTCTTAATCAGCAGCCGCCTTCATCCCAGTGTGAAACAAGGTGGGGCATAAAGAGATTGAGAAGAGGCTGGTTGGAAAGGTGGCAGGAAGCCGGGCTGCGATGCCAAGGAAGTGGCCTGCAGGTGGCAGGCCTGGAGCAGCCGCGAGGGCTCAGCCTTCACGCTCTGCAGTAAGAGCCGTGGAGGTGTCTGCACAGAGCTGGGTTTCAGCGAGATGAAAAGCAGTCTCGTGGGAGGATGAGGTTTGTCAGGGAGGGGTTGCTGGAGACCAGCTGGGAGCTGCAGGAATCCAAGCAGGAGGTGGTGGAGGCCAGGACTGGGTGGGGTGGGGGAGGGCTAGGGAAGTGGGGCTGCAGGGAGAGGTGCCGCTGGTGGGCCGTGCGAGCAGCCAGCGGAGAGAGCCAGACTTAGAGGGCAGAGACGTGTCGCGGGTTGAGCCCGTCTGCCGGTGGGAGTGAGATGCGAATTACTACCTGCTGATGTTTCCCTTGGCCAACCTCAAACTGAACCACCAAGAGGACCCGGAAAACAAATTGCAGGTCCCCCCGCCACCGTTCACCCGCAAACCCCATAAAGGTGGAGGAATTGAAAATCTCGACGAGGGATGAGCCCTAACGCAGCACGGCCATGCTGGCCTTTCTCCAGATGGGCATGGGATTAGCACCGGCTCCCTGCCTTGGTTTTATCTGTACAGAGTCAGTAACTCCCATCTAGTTTTCCTCCCCTGCTCTGAGCCTCTGGGAAAATCCAGAATTCCCAGATTCAAATCCTGGCTGGGCTGGATCTGAGCCACTCACTGAAGATCTGAGTTTTCCTTTAGCAAGCTGGGGACTACTGATCACACCCACTTCCCTCCCAGGTCATGGTGAGCTTCGTATGAATCGGTGTACCTTAGAGCTTGGCGCAGTGCCTGACACAGGGGGCCTCAACGAACGCCAGTCATTATAATAATTATTCTTCATGGGGCATCCCTGGGGATCCAGTGGTTAAGACTTAACTTTCCAGTTCACGGAGTGCAGGTTTGATCCCTGCTTAGGGAGCCGACACCCCACGTGCCTCACAGCCAAAAAACCAAAACCTAAAACAGAGGCAGTATTTTCATAAATTCAATAAAGACTTTAAAAAGGGTCCACGTCAAAAATCTTATAAAAAAACATAATTATTGAGAATAAGTGATTGACCCACAACTGCTGATGGCTGGGCTGAGTTTTGTTCATCCACTCACTGAACATGTATTTATGGTAGCCTAGGACACGCTGAGGACACAGCGGTGAACAAACTCGGCCCTTAGTAAAGAATCCACCTGCCAGTGCAGGAGATGCGGGCCTGATGCCCGGGTGGGGAAGATCCCCTGGAGGAGGCAATGGCACCCCACTCCAGTACCCTTGCCTGGGAAATCCCATGGACAGAGGAGCCCGGCAGGCTGCAGTCCATGGGGTTGCAAAAAGTTGGACACGACTTAACGATTCAACAGGGCCAACAATATACGCTGAGGATGCTACAGTATCCTCGCAGATCCCTGCTCTCAGCTAACCAGTTGGTTAATGGCTCCTGTGAGAGCAGCTCTGAGCGGGCCTCCCAGTCCCCTGGACCCTGGTTTCCCCATCTCTGGCATGACATGCTCTTCTTGGTCCCCTGTGTGCTGGCGGGCATGGAGGCTTGGGACAGAAGACTCCCTGAGACTTGGCTGTCCATTATGGCGCAAGCCTTCTCTCTCGAGGGAGGGAGCACACCGTGGCTAGAAGTAATCAAGAAAAACTGAGCGTCCTTGATGGTCCCTCTCTACCCTGAAATGTTAAGGACGTCTGCTGCTAATATTGCTAAGTCGCTTCAGTCGTGTCCGACCCTGTGCGACCCCAGAGATGGCAGCCCACCAGGCTCCCCCATCCCTGGGATTCTCCAGGCAAGAACACTGGAGTGGGCTGTCATTTCCTTCTCCAATGCATGAAAGTGAAAAGTGAAAGAAGTCGCTCAGTTGTGCCCGACTCTTAGCGACCCCATGGACTGCAGCCCACCAGGCTCTTCCATCCAGGGATTTTCCAGGCAAGAGTACTGGAGTGGGGTGCCATAAGGACGTCTAAGACTGTATTATTCCATGACCGAAATGACAAATTTAAGTGCACGAACTTCTGCAAAGGTCCTAAATTCAAGATAGTAACTATGGCCACAAGGTGGCACCACTACCCAGGCCCAGTCTTGAAAAATTATTTTTTTGAGTATAGCAAAGTCCAGTTCATAATGTAACAAGCATCTGTGAATCTATCACCCAGAACAAACAAATGCTAACATTTTTGGTTACGTTTTCATATTTTTTTTTTTCCAGCCACACCATGAGGCTTGCTGGAATCTTAGTTCCCCAAGCAGGGATGGAGCTCAGCTCCAGAAGTGAACTCTCAAGTTCTAACCACTGGACAGCCAGGGAATTCCCTAGATTTAAAAAATACTTTATTTTTAAAAAGAAGTACAGTTGATTTACAACGTTGTGCCAGTCTCTTCTGTACAGCAAAGGGACTCAGTATATACATGTATACATTAAAAATTCTTTTTCCATTATGGCATTAAAGAATATTGAAGATAGTTCCCTGTGCTACACATTAGGGCCTGGTTGCTTATCCACTCTAAATGCAATACTCTGCATCTACCAAACCCAAATTCCCAGTCCACCCCTCTCTTTTTCCCCTAGAGTTTTAAATTTTAAAAAAGGAATCAAACTGAAAGAGTTAAAGCAGAGGCTGCCTGCATGCTAAGTCGCTACAGTCGTGTCTGACTCTGCAGCCCCAGGGATGGTGGCCCGCCATGCTCCCCCGTCCAGAGGATCCTCCAGGCAAGAATACTGGAGTGGGTTGCCATTTCCTCCTCCAGGGGATCTTCCCCACCCAGGGATCGAACCGGAGGCTCTTATGTCTCCTACGCTGGCAGGCAGGTTCTTTACCACTGGCGCCACCTGGGAAGGCCAAAGCAGAGGCGTAATATCCAACTTCACTGTATACTGAGACACCTTACAATGCATGTAATTGGCTTAGTTTTGGCTGCATTGCGCCTTCGTTGCCGCCCGTGGGCTTTCTCTACAGTCTGAGTCTCCTCCTTGTTGCAGAGCATGGCCTCTCACTGCGGTGGCTCCTCTTGCCGAGGAGCACGGATTTTAGAGTTCGAGGGCTTCAGCAATTGGCACGTGGCCCTGGAGCATGGGCTCAGCAGTTGTGGAGCACGGGCTCAGTTGCCCCACATGTGGAATCCTCCTGGACCAGGGATCGAACCCGTGTCCCCTACACTGGCAGGCAGATTCTTAACCACTGCTCCACCAGGAAACTCTTCACCATATACTTTCAATTTCCTCAAAGCTAAAATGTGCCAAGCACATTCTCCATGCCGCATGGTTTCAAGGCTCAACCCAGGTGTTTGTCCACTGCCCCAGTCTCTTAGCTGCAGAGACACAAAAAAGCTTTGGCCAAGGTCACAGGGCAAGTAACAGAATCGGTATTATGAACCCAGGAAGCGTCACAGACTCCGTGGACACGAACTGGAGCAAACTCTTGGAGACAGTGGAGGACAGAGGAGCCTGTCGTGATGCAGTCCATCGGGTCACAGAGTCAGATACGACTGAGTGCACGGCACTGAATGGCTCCAGAGTGTGCTCTGCACGGGACTTCTCAGCTTTGCTGTTGCTCACCTCAGAAATCCCTGGGCTGGGGAGCTCTGCTCAATGTTATGGATGGGAGAGGTGTTAGGGGGAGAATGGATACATATATATGTATGGCTGAGTCCCTTTGCTGTCCACCTGAAACTATCACAACATTGTTAACTGGCTATATTCCGATATAAAATAAAAAATTTAAAAAAATCTCTGGGCTGAAGAAGTTACTGCAGAGCTGAATGCATTCCCGTTTTACAGATGGGAACACTGAGGCTAGTAGCTCACAGTGACACAGCACCATAAAGTTTACTGATGATACCAACAACCCTGAGAGGCGGGTGCTGTACTGCTCTGCTAGTTACTGCAGAGGAGCAAACAGTGGCCTGAGGAGATGGAGTCGCTGGTTCTGAGTCCACAGAGCTGCTTAGCAGAAGAGCTGGGATCCCAGGTCTGCTCTTTCTGGCTCTCTGCCCATAGCTTGGTATCCTGCTCCTTGAGGCAGGACAGAAATTGTCATGATGCTGGCAGGTGGTGCTGGGAGGGAAGGCAAGCCTCCCCTTGCCACATGGACCCGGCTGTGGGCAGGGATGGGACTCTGGGTGCCACACAGCAACTCGGGGCAGGGTATGCAGGGTCTTGAAGTTTCTCTGGGTGCTGGGCAAACCTGAGTTTCAGTTCCACTTGATCTCTTGCGGCTGGTGACCTTGAGAGAGTCCTTTGGCCTTTCCTAGCCCAGTTTAACAGTTACCTCCTAGCATTGGTCTGTGGGTAGGAGTAATAAAATAAAGCCCCTGGAACATAGCAGGAGGCATTATTTTCCTGTTTCTGTGGAAGGAAAAAGACCCCAGCCACCTGAGGTTTTCTTTACATTCTTCCCCATTTCCTTTTTTCCTATAGCAATCATCATTCTGGGTTTCCTAGGTGGCTCAGTGGTAAAGAATCCACCTTATAATGTGGGAGGTGCAGGAGGCGTGGCTTTGATCCTAGTGGGGAAGATTCCCTGGAGGAGGAAATGGCAACCCAGTCCAGTACTCTTCCCTGGAGAATCCCAGGCTCCTCCTCCTGGCAGGCTACAGTGCATAGGGTCACAGCGAGTCGGACACGACTGGCCACACACACAGTCGTCACCCTATGCCCACTTTAAATGTTTTCTGTGCTTAGTAAAGTCTATGAAGTTGGGTCTTTGCTTTGGTTTCTGTAGTGCCCCAGTCGGATGGGACAGTGTCTGACACCCAGTAGGTGCTCCTTATAAATGTTTGCTGAATCCACGATCGAGACTATCCCCAAGAAAAAGAGATGCAAAAAGGAAAAATGGCTGTCTAAGGGGGCCTTACAAATAGCTGAGAAAAGAAGAGAAGCTAAAGGCAAGGGAGAAAAGAGAAAGATATACTCACCTGAATGCAGAGTTCCAAAGAATGGCAAGGAGAGCTAAGAAATCCTTCCTCAGGGATCAACACAAAGAAATAGAGGAAAACAACAGAAAACAATAAAAAAGCAGAGACGTTACTTTGCCAACAAAGGTCCGTCTAGTCAAGGCTATGGTTTCTTCAGTGGTCATGTATGGATGAGAGAGTTGGACTGTGAAGAAAGTTGAGCGCTGAAGAACTGATGCTTTTGAAATGTGGTGTTGGAGAAGACTCTTGAGAGGACCTTGGACTGCAAGGAGATCCAACCAGTCCATCCTAAAGGAGATCAGTCTTGGGTGTTCATTGGAAGGACTGATGCTGTAGCTGAAACTCCAATACTTTGGCCACTTGATGCACAGAACTGATTCATTGGAAAAGACTTTGATGCTGGGAGGGATTGGAGGCCGGAGGAGAAAGGGATGACAGAGGATGAAATGGCATTACCGACTCAATGGACATGAGTTTGAGTAAGCTCTGGGAGTTGGTGATGGACAGGGAGGCCTGGTGTGCTGCAGTCCATGGGGTCGTAAAGAGTCGGACATGACGGAGCGACTGAACTGACTGAATCCATGATATTAACCTGTGACGTGTCCAGTAGAGACTGTTAGTGCCAGCTGTGAGGGGCAGGAGGAGGCAAGGATACACAAGGTGTGCCAGGCCTGTCTACCTGCAGTGACTCCGCCCCACCTGGCCTGGGGAGTCCCTGTTCCCACTCTTCGGTAGACTGAGAGTGCCAACAGCTTGATCCTTCACCCAGCGCCTGGCGCTGTTGGGGGACAGGATGGTTTCTGCTGGGAAGGAACCATCTATTTAAATTAAAGGTTTGAAGGAAGCGCAACAAACTATATAGGGCTCCCCAGGTGGGTCAGTGGTAAAGAATCTGCCTATCAATGCAGGACACGCAGGTTCCATCCCTGGGTGGGGAAGATCCCTTGGAGAAGAAAATGACAATCCACTCCAGTATCCTTGCCTAGGAAATCCTATGGACAGAGGAGGCTGGCGGGCTTAAGTCTATGGGGTTGCAAGAGTCGGGAAATGACTTAGCGACTAAACAACAACATATTGTAACATATATGTACACATATGTCAAGCGATCTGCCCAGTATATCCCAACCGGCTCGCCCTGGTAGCGAGTGGGCAGCCCCCTATGGAAGCAGTCCTGGATGAAGGGGCCCACGCGCCAAGTGTGAGTGCGGAGGGGCAGGCGTGGCGGGGGGCGGGTAGAGGCCGCTAGAGCTGGGAGGCGATCTGACACGGCCCGGCTCTCGGATCATCCCTCCGCAGGCACAGGGGTGCCGGGGACCGCGCCCGCCTGCGGGGCCAGAGCTCGGCTCTGCCCGCCCACCGCGGGGCGGGACGCAGGCTCCGCGGCGCTGGGACCGCGCGCTCCTGGAAGCAGCCACCGCGCCTCGGCGCGCGCCGGGCCCTCTCGGCGTCTCCCGGGTCCCTGGGCGCCGGCCCGGCCCGCGGTCGCCGCTGCCTCTCCAGGGCCCGGGCTCCTGCCGCAGTCGCCGGCGGCGGAGCAGCGCTCCAGGTACCGAGCCCGGGCGGGAGCGGGGCCGGAGACCCGCGGCCGGGTGGGGAGGGGGTCCTTCTGTGCTAGCGGGTCGGCCGGCATCCTCCAGCTCGCCGCTGGAACCGCGTCCGCCCTAGCCCGGGGTGCCTCTGCGCTGGGTCCGAGACTTGCGCTCCCCGTTGGGGGCTTGGCTTTGGCCCGTGGGGCCCCCACCCTGCGACCCCCAGCACCCCGGGTCCTCCTTGGCACCTCTGTATGTCCACTCACCGAAAGGGGCTTGCCCCGGCCTGGAGAGCGCCCAGTGGCCCCGGGCTCCCCGGGTCCCTGCCTTCGACCCATCTTACCGCCCGCCCCTTCGAGGGGCTCTGCGCCCACCCGGCCAAACGCCCCGAGTCTGCGTTCCTGTCCTCCTGACTTGCCACTCGCTCCTGCTAGAAAACCCTGCTCCTGAGGTGCCCCCTCCCAAACTTCCTACCCAGGTGTTTGCTCCAAGTGTTTCTGCATCCCACCCAAGGACGCCCCCAAATCCCCTCTCCATCCCCCTCGGGGTGCTGACCCTTGACCCAGAGGGTCCTCTGCCAATTCCCATCTTCCCACCAGCCAGCATCCACGCTCACCCCACCTTCTCCTCCCAACCCCTCTGGGGCCTCACGTCCTCTCCCTCCGCCCCCATGGTCCCAGAGCAAGGCCCCGCCAATCACAGCACCCTGGACTGGGGCTCGGGGCCGCCGCGGGCACCCGGGGGCAGCGGCTGGGTGGCCGCCGCGCTGTGTGTGGTCATCGCGCTGACGGCTACGGCCAACTCGCTGCTCATCGCCCTCATCTGCGCGCAGCCCGCGCTGCGCAACACGTCCAACTTCTTCCTGGTGTCGCTCTTCACCTCGGACCTGCTGGTGGGGCTGGTGGTGATGCCGCCGGCCATGCTGAACGTGCTGTACGGCCGCTGGGTGCTGGCGCGGGGCCTCTGCCTGCTCTGGGCCGCCTTCGACGTGATGTGCTGAGCGCCTCCATCTTCAACCTCTGCCTGATCAGCCTGGATCGCTACCTGCTCATCCTCTCGCCGCTGCGCTACAAGCTGCGCATGACGCCCTCGCGCGCCCTGGCGCTGGTCCTCGGGGCCTGGATCCTGGCCGCACTCGCCTCCTTCCTGCCCCTGCTGCTGGGCTGGCACGAGCCGGGCCACGCGTGGGCACCCGCGCCGGGTCAGTGCCGCTTGCTGGCCAGCCTGCCCTTCGTTCTCGTGGCGTCGGGCCTCACCTTCTTCCTGCCCTCGGGTGCCATCTGCTTCACCTACAGCAGGATCTTGCTGGCCGCCCGCAAGCAGGCTGTCCAGGTGGCGTCCCTCTCCACCGGCGCTGCCGGCCAGGCCTTGGAGACGCTGCAGGTATGGGGTAGGACACGCAGGGAGACCCGGGCGTGGGGGCCGGAGAGGAATGAGCAGTCACTGGGTGCCCACTGGGCATCCACGGCTCAGTATACAACTGCTGGCTCTTCCAAGTGGTCAGTCCCAGCTCCCATCTTCCTTCTGAACCCCAGACTCAGTGCCCAGCTGTCCACAGGACCCGCCAGGATGTGGGCAGATTTCTCAAGGCTAACATGTGCAACAGGGCATTCAGGGGGTCCCAGCTCTCTCCACTTGCTCCTCACCCATCTTCCCCATCATGGCCAATGGCGCCATCATGGCATCGTGGCCCAGAAGCTTGGGAATACTCTCCCTCTCATGCTCACGGAATGCATCACAAGCCCCTCTATACCCGTGTTGCTCCCGAGGGCACCTTCCTGATCTCCTGATCCAAGCCACCATTGCTTCTTACTTTGGGGCATTTTTCTTTTCTTCCTGTGCTGGGTCTTCAATGAGGTGCTCAGGAGCACTGGGGCTTAGTTGCCCCACAGCACATGAGATCTTCTTTCCCCAACCAGGGACTGAACCTGTGTCTTCTGCATTGGAAGACGGATTCTTAGCCACCGGACATTCCCTGGCGGACCTTACCTGGGAGCCTTTGCTAGTCTCCCGCTGCCTCCTCCCAGACCCACTCCTGTCCATTTTCTGCACAAAGAGAAACAAAAGGGCAGTCCCCTCACTCCTTGACTCCAAACGCTTCAGCAGCTCCCTATGGCTCTCAAGATGGAGAGGAGACCCGGGCCAGGATCTGGCCTGGGACCTGGTCCTGCCAGCTGCGCTCCCTCCCCTACCCACGCCCCGCTTCTCTGCACCAGCCGAAGGCGCCAGACTGTGTGCCCAGGTCTTTGCACTGGCTGGGCCCTCTGGAATGCTCTTCCCCTGGGGCTGTCCTTGCTTGACTCTTTCGTTCACAGGTTACTCCTTCCCAGGGGCCCACCCTGACCACCCCGTCTGCAGACCGCCCCGCTGTCCGCTACTCTTATCCTCCATCTCGACCCCCAGTTGTTGGTTTGTTCATTGTCTGTCTCCCTCACTGGTGCGTAAGCTCCCATCAGGGCTGGCTTATCTGGGTGGGTTTCGATCTCCACATCCCCTGATTCCTTGTGAATGGGGTGGGTGCTCTTAGCTGCAGGCCCTGGAGTGTCTAGAGCGGAGCGGCTTGCTCAGTGCCTGAGTCCTAGCACCTCTCTGTCCAGGGCTGAGTGTTCAGACTGCCAGGCCCGAGCCCCAGAGAACTAGACCACAGGCCCGCAGGAAGGTCCCAGCGGGGCTCTGCGGTGTCCTCTAGGTGTGGCCTCAGGTGTGGGAGGTGTCTGCAGCGTGGCAGGTCCCTTGGGGGGTGGGGGTTACTGGATAGACGGAGCTGAGAGGCTGACATCCTGGTTGGCAGCCCCCAAGTGGCTCGTCCATGTCACCCCTGCAGTGAGGCCCATCAGCTAGGATGATGGCGTCCTGGGTGGACAGGAGGCCTTGGCTGCAGCCAGCTCTCTCCTGATCTATACTCACTGGAGAACCTTCTCTGATCTCTGCAGGTGGCTGTGACCCTGACTTGGTTCTCGAGCTTCAGGATGGCTGTCATGGGCTATCCACACCCTCTCCCTGGGTTCTTGTAAAGGGACGTTTCCCAAACTTCAGGCTTTTGGGAACTGCCTCGAGGCATCTGCCTCGCTACCCTGCCTCCCAGCCTCACGCGGTCTGCAAGTCTCTGCAGCCATATGTACTTAGCGATTTCTTGGAGTCATCTCATCTTTTTACTTCCATGAATTTATTTAGCAAGAAAACTTCTTATCTCTTTCACTAATGGAAAATCGGTATCCTTGCCAGAAATAGAAGGTGATCAGAACCACAGCTTCAATGAGGCCACAGAAGCTCCAGCAGTGTTGCTGAAGTCCAGTGTGGATGGCTGGAGACGCTGGAGCCCAAGGCCTGCTTTCTCCTTGTTAGATGCTGGGGGGACGTTAGGATACAGTAGCATCAGCATGAGACGTTCTCTTGACATAACCAGAGGAGCTGGGAGGGTGCGCTAAAGGCCTCTGTTCTTACCCTGTGACTCAGTTATTTTGTTGGGTGTTCATTCACATCCAAGGTCATCTCCCCATCTCACTCTGCCCTAGTGACTAAGGAGGTGTGGAGTTGGCTGGTCTTGGTGGGGTTGGAGTGGAGAGCCCTAGCTTCCTGGTTACGGCAGTGCCTGTGACACAGATTTTCTTTCCGTGAAGCTAATCAGTGGACACTTGGATTTTTAAAAAAAATAATTGTATTTATTTATTTTTGGCCGTGCCGGGTCTTTGTCGTGTGCAAGCTTTTTCTAGTGTGGCTCACGGGCTTAGTTGCTCCGTGGTGTGTGGGATCTTCCCGGGTCAGGGATCGAACCTGTGTCTCCTGCACTGGCAGGCGGATTCTTTACCACTGAGCTACTGGGGTAGTCCCCGGACACTCAAAGGGGCCAATAATCCCCATCTGTGTTGGACAGCTGGAGGACTAAGGGTCGATGAGGGGAGGCTGCTTGCCACGGTGCTGGTCTGGTCAGGGAGTTTCAAGCGCAGAGCCCAGGCCTGAGCGTCGTGCTGCCAGCCGGCAGTGACGTGCCCTTGAAACCCAGCTCAGGGTCACCACCCTGGGTCCCATGCGCCGCTGCACTTGCGGCGCCTATCAGGGTCCTGTGCCGGGCCCTCCTGCTCTGCCACCGTCCGAGGCACTCCCTGGCCTCCGTCCTCGGACCTCCTTGCTTTTCCCTGCGTTCACTTCCTTAGTGAGCTCGTCTCATCCTGTGACCGGAAGTACCACATACATACTGAGGACTTCCGGCCTGGACCACTCACTTTCCTCGCCCCCAACAGAATCTGGGTTTTTTCCCCAGGCTCCAGATGTAGTCCTTGACTTGTGTTGCTGATATTGACTAGTTGATGTGAGTGGCTCAGGCCGGGAGCCTTGGAGGCAGCCTCTGTTTCTCTTGCTGCACACCCTGTGTGCTTTCTATATTCAAAGCGCATGTAGGCCCTGACCACTCCTCATGTGTCAGCTGCTGCCCACCCCCCACCAGGGGCTGAGCCCTTCATCTGATGCCCAGGTCATTGCATTGATCTTCTATGGGCTTCCTGAGCCTGTTCTTGCTTTCTTTCACCTTACACTGCAGCCATAGTGATCCCTGGGAATTTCCTGGTGGGCCACTGGCTAGGACTCAGCACTTTCCCTGCTGTGAACCTGTGTTCGATCCCTGGTCGGGGAATTAAGATCCCACAAGCTGGGAGGTGTAGCCAAAAAAAAAAAAAGAGAGAGAGAGAAAGGTGCAGGCCCTGCCGTGTTATTCCTTCCCCCTTGTCTGGTCTCCTTTCCATCATCCCCCACCAGCCCCTCACTCTTTCTGTCTGAGCCTCACTGGGCTCCTTGTCCCTTGAGCAACAAGCACTCTCCTGCCTCAGGACCTTTGCACCTGCTGTTGCCTCTGCCTGGGGAACCTCACGTCGCCACACAGATCTCCGCCTAACTTCCATCCCTTTCCTCTGGCCTCTGCTTGGCTGTCTCACTAACCGCTTGGCTCGTAACAAGGTCACACTTGCACAGACCCCCTCCAGCCCTCATTTCCCAAGTTGTTCTCAGCAGCAAATAGCACAAATTGCATGCTTCCCGTTTATCTTTGGCGTGTTCGCCTCCTCCTACTAGAGTGTAACTTTGTGAGGGTGAGCACCTGTCTTGACTGCTGGATTCTCAGCATCTGAAGGAGTGCCGTGCGTGGTCATTGCACCGTGATGAAAGGAACGAAGTGGACACAGCGCTCCACAGAGCCCAGGGCTCACCCCCAGCTCACGCTTCTCCCTTCTCTTCCACTTGCAGAAGCAGTTCTTGCAGCTGATGGATCCTGTGCTTTTCAGCGCATTCATTCACTTCCTCGGTGCTGTGCTGAGTACCTCTGTCTTTATTTATTTATTTAACTGCACTGGGCCTTGAAAGTGAAAGTCACTCAGCCGTGTCCGACTCTTTGCGACCCTGTGGATTATACAGTCCATGGAATTCTCCAGGCCAGAATAGTGGACTGGGCAGCCTTTCCCTTCTCCAGAAGATCTTCCCAAACCAGGGATCGAACCCAGGTCTCCCGCATTGCAGGCGGATTCTGTACCAGCTGAGCCACCAGGGAGGTCCTGGGCCTTAGTTGCAGCATATGGGATTTCAGTCTTCACTGCAGCATGTGGGATCTAGTTCCCTGACCAGGGATGGACCCTGGGCCCCCTACACTGCGATCACAGAGTCTTAGCCGTGGGGCCGCCAGGGAACTCCGCTGAGGACCTCTCTTGTGCAGGAGCTGTCCTGGGCTGTGAGTTGCCGGCATGAGTGGGTCTGAGAAGGTCTTGCCCTCTTGAAATGTATGTTCTAGTTGGAGCGAGAGATGGTAGTCCTGAAACCCTATCATGATGAGGCTTCTGGAGCTTGTAAGAAGGGCGTCTCTTCTGGTAAACATCAAAAATCTATCTCTCCCTGCGCGTATGTTTGCAAAAGCAAGGAAGTCGCAGCACCGAAGGCTGAGAGGCGTCTTCGTGGGTCATTTAGTCTCTGGGCTTCCCGGAGGCTCTGGCAGTAAAGAGCCTGCCTACGAGTGCAGGAGACGCAAGAGACGAGAGTTTGGTCTCTGGGTGGGGAGGATCCCCTGGAGGAGGGCATGGCGACCCACTCCAGTATTCTTGCCTGGAGAATCCCATGGACAGAGGAGCCTGGCGGGCTATGGTCCACAGGGTCACGAAGAGTTGGACATGACTGAGCGACTTAGCACACACACACACTGCCTCTGAGGCAGAGTGACCCTCGGCCTCGCAAGCCTGAAATATGTCTGTGTGACTATCTCCTGCTGTCTGGAATGCCTTTTCTCTTGATTTGAATAAGGAAGTGTCAGACTGCACCATCCAGCAAGTACCTAGCTTAGAGTCGCTCAGCTTGCTTCCCAAACCACCCAGATCCTAAGCAAGCTTTCTGCCGGCTACTTTCCGCACTGCCTGGAGAACTGCCCGTGTTTGGGTTGTGACCCTCTTTTGCCACCTGAGGTGGCACATCCGGCCTGGGGGTGCAGGCAAGCTCATTGCCTGGACCCAGTGGAACTGATGAGAAGGAACAGAACTTGGCGGGGGGGTGTTAGGCCCCCTTCCTCCCCGTCCCGGCCCCACTGAACGCTTGGCTGCTTCCTCGATCCAGTCTCGCTTTCCCACAGACGGATGGGGGCTGGCTCCCAGTCCCTGAAGCCCCAGCCCTCCCGGAGTTTTGGACGTGGTTGCCGAGCTGGCTGGAGCGTCTTCCTCTGCCTCCATCTGCCTGTTGATGTGAGTGAGCTCTTAGAAAGCCTCTGGTTGGCTCAGTGGTTTCAGCTGGGTCCTCCCAGCCCCAGGGGCTCTGAGAAGAGTCCTGCTTAGAGGTCAGGCAGGGGCTGTGGCTGGGGGTGCAGAGGTGGGCCTGAGAGGTGGTGAGGGTGCCCGTGAGATGCAGCCAGGGCAAGTGTGTGCACGTGTGTGTGTGCGTGTGTGTGCAAGGTGGGCGCCCCTGTGGTGATGGTGCTCACCCTTGGGGGGGTTCCAGAAGGACCACTGTGGGCGCTCAGCCTCCTGGGGAGCAGAGGCGGCCCAGCTGGGCACCCCTGTGTCCTGCGCCCCTTGTTCTCTCTGCCAGGATTCTTGATGCCTTTTCTCTTGATTTGAATAAGGAAGTGTCAGACTGCACCATCCAGCAAGTACCTAGCTTAGAGTCGCTCAGCTTGCTTCCCAAACCACCCAGATCCTAAGCAAGCTTTCTGCCGGCTACTTTCCGCACTGCCTGGAGAACTGCCCGTGTTTGGGTTGTGACCCTCTTTTGCCACCTGAGGTGGCACATCCGGCCTGGGGGTGCAGGCAAGCTCATTGCCTGGACCCAGTGGAACTGATGAGAAGGAACAGAACTTGGCGGGGGGGTGTTAGGCCCCCTTCCTCCCCGTCCCGGCCCCACTGAACGCTTGGCTGCTTCCTCGATCCAGTCTCGCTTTCCCACAGACGGATGGGGGCTGGCTCCCAGTCCCTGAAGCCCCGGCCCTCCCGGAGTTTTGGACGTGGTTGCCGAGCTGGCTGGAGCGTCTTCCTCTGCCTCCATCTGCCTGTTGATGTGAGTGAGCTCTTAGAAAGCCTCTGGTTGGCTCAGTGGTTTCAGCTGGGTCCTCCCAGCCCCAGGGGCTCTGAGAAGAGTCCTGCTTAGAGGTCAGGCAGGGGCTGTGGCTGGGGGTGCAGAGGTGGGCCTGAGAGGTGGTGAGGGTGCCCGTGAGATGCAGCCAGGGCAAGTGTGTGCACGTGTGTGTGTGCGTGTGTGTGCAAGGTGGGCGCCCCTGTGGTGATGGTGCTCACCCTTGGGGGGGTTCCAGAAGGACCACTGTGGGCGCTCAGCCTCCTGGGGAGCAGAGGCGGCCCAGCTGGGCACCCCTGTGTCCTGCGCCCCTTGTTCTCTCTGCCAGGATTCTTGTGTCTCTGTGGCCACATGCTCTCCCCGCCGCCTTCCTCTCCGCCCATTGTCCCCCTTCCTCCTCCCCCTCAGCCCAGTCTCAGCCCCTCTCCTCTGCACTCCGTGTCCTCCTCTTCCCTCCCTCCCTCCATTTCTCCTCCTGGTCCTCCTCCCCCAGCTTTCTTCACCCTCCATCACCCAGCTATGCATCATTCTGTCCCAGCGATCCGTCTTCCCTTCCTTCTCTGCCTCCTCCCCCTCAGAGGAGGCTGTGATCCCAGAAATATCTCAGAGGGGGAAGAGGGGGTGGCAGGAGCGGAGCTGAGCGTGACAGGCTGGGCCGCCGCTCTGAACGAGGCTGCCTGCTGCAGCCAGGGCGGGGCAGGGGGCTCGTCCGTCTGTCTGGGCCCAGGTTCAAATCCTGCCTCTCTCTCACTGCAGCGGGATGACTCTGGGTGAGCTGCTCGCCTCCCTCTCCCCCAGTCATCGTCTGAGGCTGTTTGAAGCACCAATGAGATGCTTCATACATGCCTGGTGTGCAGTAGCTGCTTGTTGCTTGACAAATGTTAGCTCTGTCCTTTCCTCTCGATGGTGAAGTGCATGGCGCTGGGAAGCTCACCCCTTTGAGTCTTCCTAGGGGCAGAAACAACCATGGCTGCCATCAGCAGCCTCATCACCATTATCAAGGAGCTGAGGTGCACACAAGTAACAATAAACACCAACCATGATCATTAACTTAGTAACTAACAGTACTCACTGTTAGTAACTGACAGTACTCACACAGTACTTACTATGCACCAGGCACTGTCCAAGTAACTTTCTATTATCCTATTTAATCCTTACTACAATCCTACAAGGTGGATGTCATATGAGAATTGCCGTTTTACAGATGAGAGAGCTGAGGCCTAGAGAGGTAAAGTACCTTGCTTGAGGTTGCTCAGCTACTTAGTAACAGAGTCACGGTTTGAGCCGGGCAGGCTGGCTCCAAGGTGTACGGATCACCCTCACACTATGATGAGATGGCTGGGCTTCCCAGGGGTGCAGCAGTCAAGATTCCGCTTGCCAGTGCAGGAAATGCAAGAGATGCAGGCTGGAACTCTGGGCCAGGAAGGTCCCTTGGAGGAGGAAATGGCAATCTGCTCCAGGATTCTTGCCTGGAAAAACCCATGGACAGAGGAGCCTGGTGGGCTACAGTCCGTGGGGTCTCAAAGAGTTGGACACAGCAAGGTGACTGAGCGCACGCATGGTTAGCTCGTCAGACAAATTTGAAATTACACGAGGGAATATGTAAGTCCACTTTAAAATGAAAATTCATCAGCAGTGATGAAGTAAAAGGCCCCTGGCCTCCTCCAGGCCCTCCCACTCCTGTCTGTCCATGCCGTTCCAGCTCTTCCCCTCCGCGTCTGTTTATGCGCCTAAAGAAACTTCCGCCTTGCTTTGTGTCTTTTTTGAAACAAAGGCTGTCTCTCTGGTCTTGCAACTTGCTATCACTTGATCCTGTGTCGTGGAGATCTTTCCATGTGATTGATTCATTCTTTTAAACATCTGTGTAGTATTTTATAGCGGGAATGTATCTATCCTTTTAAACATCTGTATAGTATTCTAAGGCTTCCCTGGTGGCTCAGCTGGTAAAGAATCCGCCTGCAATGTGGGAGACCTGGGTTTGATCCTTGGGTTGGGAAGACCCCCTGGAGAAGGGAATGGCAGCCCACTCCAGTATTCTGGCCTGGAGAGTCCCGTGGACTGTGTACATTCCCTGGGGTCACAAAGAGTCAGAGACGACTGAGTGACTTTCACTGTAGTTTCTAAACGAGGGTTTATTTAACTGCTCTCCTCTGATGGACTTGTGAGCTGTTTCTAATTTTTTTCTGCCACGAATGGAGCTGCGGTATACATCCTTGTTTGTGCTGCGTGGACAGACAGGTGGACAGGTGTTTATGCACACAGGGACGTGCAGGCAGGGCTCCCTCCTGGCAGGGCCCTGCCACGTTGCCCCCCTCTGACAGTGGCAAACGTCACAGGCTTGTGCTGACGAAAAGGACGTGCCAACAATAGAATATGCCACGAGGGGTCTGAGGCAGCTTTAGGGCAGAGGGAAGAGGGCAGGACGGCATCGCCCGGACCCCAGGCTGTGGGCTGGCCCTGGCCCTCAGCTTCTGTTCCACGAGGGCCTCTTGGTGAGAGTGGTGGGGTTTTGCTTGGGGCTGTCATCCTCCAGAATGGAAGCAGCATGGTAAAGTGGAAAAGGCTCAGCGTCTGGAGCCGGAGGTGACTTTAATTCCCTGACTCAACTCTTGCCTGCTGTGTGACTCCTGGCTAGTTATTTTGCCGCTCTCAGCCTCATCTGCAAGATGAAGATTATAATACCTTCCTCCCAGAAAGACCGAACGGCAGAATGAATATCAGGTGCAGACGCATCGTAAGCACTCAGTGCGTGGGGATAACAGTGTCGGGGGTCTGTGGCGCTTTGGTTTGAGCATAGTGTGACCTTGAGAAGGTCCCCTACTCTTGCTGAGCCTCAGTTCCTTCCCTTTTGCCTGATTTATTGAGTCAATTCTTTGGAGAGAAGAAGAGGCGGGAAAATGCAGGCTTCTTCCCAGGAAGACTGGAGAGGGACCCTCAGATCATGGCTGAGCCCTCGGGGTCGCCCTCCCCTGATGATGGCCCTGTCTTATCTCCCGAGTGCCTTGGTTCTCCAGTGCCCGAGAGACCTGGCAAGATCATGGCTGTCTTTTGCCTCCTCACCAGGCTTCCAGGGGTGAGGGGGGACCTGTGTGGCTGGGGCCTGTGGGAGATGGTGTCTCCCTCCTCCCCTTGTCTGTCCCCATTGACAGCAGCAATCTAAAGTCAGAGCAGCTCTTAGGAGGTTCTTCTGGGGAAGCAGGAGTCTCTCCCTCCAGGCTGACCAGTGGGGCCACAGAAGGCATAGGGAGTCCACTCTGGAGAAGAGTGAAGGGGAGGGAAAGCAGACCCTCCTTTTCTCCCTGGCTGCTGCACAGCGAGTCAGGGCCTTTGTCCTGAGGTCTGTGCTGCTTTGGAAAGCTGGAGCTGTCGGCAGGAGGACCAGGCTCCCGAGGGTGCTACAAACTTCCCCAGCCTCATCCACACACCACTGAACGATATCAGGGCTGCTATGTGCGCGCATTAACTCCGTGTCCAGCACAGGGCATGCGCATATTATCCGCAGCCTCACAGCGGCTCCATAAGCTGAGCGTTTTCTCCCATTTGACAAATGTGGAAGCTGATTCTCTCAAGATCACAAGTGAGTGAGTGGTAGAGGCATGATCTGAAGCCTGATCACTTGTTTTAAAAGCCCAGCTCTCGCCTCTGTGCCCCACCAAGAAAGTGGGAAGAGTCAAGAGCCTCTTTTAGGCTCCCCTGTGTGAAGGTTATCTGTCTAACCAGATTTCACCCAGACAAATACATCGAAAAGCAGGAGTTACAGGGTGCCTGTCTCCACTCTCCTGCCCACCGCCATTCCAGACCTACAGAAGGACAGCATGCAGCTGGGGTTTCAGCACCTTGGACAGGAACCAAGCCTGGGTACCCAAAGTGAAGAGAACAAGGCTGGGAGGGGGAGTTCCTGCACGTGGGGTGGGGGGTGGTGGTGTGGGGGTGGCTTTAATGCTCTCTGGGGCTCGTGCATCTTGGCTTTGCCTCCGCCCCTTTCCATCTGCGAAGGTTGCCTGGGAACCTGGCTCCTTTCTTCCTGCCTCCTCCTGACTCCCCAGCCTGTCTCTGGTTGCCTCAAGAGCTAAGCTGGGCTCTCGCACAGTTTAGGAAGTGTTGGGGGGAATCTCTGGCCTTAAAGCCAGGCGTATTCCCAGGCAGCACACATACCCTTTCGTAGTCCAGTGAACTATGCTCACCTCAGTATTTCCATAAGCTGTCCACATAGGTGGGTTTCACTTTGTGTAAAGCGGATATATGAAAATCCAAGTTGCTTACAGCACATGGTTTAGAGGAGGGTTTCACGCTGCAGCTTTTGTGGATTCCTAGGGGTTTCAGGGATGGCTTTGCAATGGTCTCTGAACTCTCTGGCTATGTGGGAAATTTTTTCTTCTGTGTGTGTATGTGTGTGTTTGTAAACATTTAAAGCTGTTTTCTGGGCAGTAAGTTGTGTAGATTTCATTTGAATTTCAGTGGGCTTACAGAGTTGAAAATGTTAAGAAAACTGCTGGGCTAATGGGTCATCCAGTACAGAGAGCCTTTTACGTTTTGGGACTCCTGGTCTCCAGTTTATAAAAGTCACATTCGAGCCCCTCAGGCCTTGTCTCCTGTGGAGCCTCTCGTTTTTCCTCCTCTTCTCCCAGCTCCTGCTCATGAAGCCCATGTGTGGGAATGAAGATGTCTGTAAGTCCACAGCAAAATCCGAGTTTAAAATACCAAGGTCACTCCCATCCCTAGTGATTTATAACGTATTTAATTGCACACATCTGTTTGGGGCACATGTTTTCAAAATAAACTTTATTTTGTGGATCATGAAAACAGTGGTGCAAAACTGTCACTCCAAAATATGAAGAAGAGAATCAATTCACAGGCAAAGAGATTGTCAAGCCTTGGACAGCAGCTGTCCTCTTTCGTCAAGTACTGTCCAATTGTAGCTAATTCTTGAAGTGCCCAAGAGCAGTGCAGGACGACGCTGCATCCAGACACAAAGCCAGCAGCTCAGGAGGCCCACACTCCCTGCAAAGCACAGTGCTCGACACTGTCCAACCAGCAGGAGCAGGGGCCCCCGGGAAGCCTCGCTGCCCTTCCTAGAGCTCCTGTGCGCTGCTGGTCAGGGTCAGGGCCTGGCGCAGGACCCGGACACAGGCTGTCTATTTCCGGGATCAAGGCTCGGTCTGGGGCTAGAGCTGGGCCCGGTCCGGCCCAGGCTGGAGGCTCAGTCTGAGACTGTGGTTGTGTGGGGCTCAGTCTGTGGCGGTATCAGCGGGCAGGCCGTGAGCAGAGCTTAGCTTATTGCTGAAGGGCTCACTCTGAAGCCAAGGTCAAGGTTCAGCCTGGACTCCGGGTCAGGGCTCAGGCCAGGACTACAACTGAAGCCCATTCAAGGGCTCGGCCTGGAATTAGGATTAAGGCTCAGTCTGGGGCCAGGAAGAGGTGAAGACAAGTCACATGGCCTTCCTCTCTGCAGGTGCCCAGGAGCCCACGCCCAGGGGTGGAGTCAGCTGACAGCCGGCGTCTAGCCAGCAAGCATAGCAGGAAGGCCTTGAAGGCCAGCCTGACCCTGGGCATCCTGCTGGGCATGTTCTTTGTGACCTGGCTGCCTTTCTTTGTGGCCAACGTAGTCCAGGTAATGCCACCGCTGGGGGTGGGGGAGTCCCCGCCTGGCTGGGGAGGCCCCGAATCCCACCACCGCTAACCCCGCACGCCCAGAGCTGGGGAGGGCGGAGGCGGGCAGCCGCCGAGAGCGCACGTGTTTGCGGGCCTGTCCCGCCCACGCTGGGTGGGGTGCCGGGCGTCCCGGGTGCCCTGCGTCCCGGCTCCAGGATGCCCCCCACCCCTCCAGGCCGCGTGTGACTGCATCTCCCTGGCGCTCTTTGACGTCCTCACGTGGCTGGGCTACTGCAACAGCACCATGAACCCCATCATCTACCCGCTCTTCATGCGGGACTTCAAGCGGGCCCTGGGCAGGCTCCTGCCGCGTCCCCGCGCCCCCCGGGAGCAGCAGCCGGGCCTCGCCTCGCCCTCCGCGAGGACCTCTCACAGCGGCGCGCGGCCCGGCCTGAGCCTGCAGCACGTGCTGCCCCTGCCCCTGCCGCCGGACTCGGACTCGGGCTCGGACTCGGGGGCCTTCCCCGGCCCGCGGCTCACGGCCCAGCTGCTGCTGCCTGGCGAGGCCGCCCGGGACCCGCCCCCTCCTGCCAGGGCCACGACTACAGTCAACTTCTTCAGCATCAACCGAACGGAGCCTGAGCTGCGGCCGCATCCGCCTGGGACCCCCACGAACTGATGCAGGCGTGGAGAACTGGACTGGATGGGACGAAGTCCCCCAAGGCCTTGGACCAGCTCTTGGCTAAAACCAGGAGGCTACAGGTCCTCTGGGGAGCCATTCTGAGCTCCAGTGGGTGGCAGTGAGTCAGCACCCCCTGCACACCATGGGCCTCCAACCTGGAGGCCGGGTTGCTGGCTTAAGGACAGTTTTCTCCAGGATGCCCCACCACTGAGTGTAACTGGTGTGTGTGTGTGTAGAGCAGGGTTGGAGGACTCCTGGCAGTGGGGTAAGGCCCTCTTGGTCCAGCTTAGGATGCAGGGAATCGCCTCCCTTGCACATCCTATCAGCCTGCGTGGGAGCCATGCCCCTGTCTGCAGGGGTGGCTCATTGCTGGGCCAGATCCCTTGCTCCGCGGGCCTTGACCATCGGCATCAGCTCCCGGGAGTCTGTTAGAAGTGCACGTCCCTGCCCCACCCTAGACCTGCTGGTCGCCAGGTAAATTGTGTGCATGTTATGGTTTGAGATGTGCTGGCTCAGGGAATCTTTAACCTGAGGATGTCTGGCTAAGAGATTGTCAAGCCTTGGACAGCAGCTGTCCTCTTTCGTCAAGTACTGTCCAATTGTAGCTAATTCTTGAAGTGCCCAAGAGCAGTGCAGGACGACGCTGCATCCAGACACAAAGCCAGCAGCTCAGGAGGCCCACACTCCCTGCAAAGCACAGTGCTCGACACTGTCCAACCAGCAGGAGCAGGGGCCCCCGGGAAGCCTCGCTGCCCTTCCTAGAGCTCCTGTGCGCTGCTGGTCAGGGCAGGGCCTGGCGCAGGACCCGGACACAGGCTGTCTATTTCCGGGATCAAGGCTCGGTCTGGGGCTAGAGCTGGGCCCGGTCCGGCCCAGGCTGGAGGCTCAGTCTGAGACTGTGGTTGTGTGGGGCTCAGTCTGTGGCGGTATCAGCGGGCAGGCCGTGAGCAGAGCTTAGCTTATTGCTGAAGGGCTCACTCTGAAGCCAAGGTCAAGGTTCAGCCTGGACTCCGGGTCAGGGCTCAGGCCAGGACTACAACTGAAGCCCATTCAAGGGCTCGGCCTGGAATTAGGATTAAGGCTCAGTCTGGGGCCAGGAAGAGGTGAAGACAAGTCACATGGCCTTCCTCTCTGCAGGTGCCCAGGAGCCCACGCCCAGGGGTGGAGTCAGCTGACAGCCGGCGTCTAGCCAGCAAGCATAGCAGGAAGGCCTTGAAGGCCAGCCTGACCCTGGGCATCCTGCTGGGCATGTTCTTTGTGACCTGGCTGCCTTTCTTTGTGGCCAACGTAGTCCAGGTAATGCCACCGCTGGGGGTGGGGGAGTCCCCGCCTGGCTGGGGAGGCCCCGAATCCCACCACCGCTAACCCCGCACGCCCAGAGCTGGGGAGGGCGGAGGCGGGCAGCCGCCGAGAGCGCACGTGTTTGCGGGCCTGTCCCGCCCACGCTGGGTGGGGTGCCGGGCGTCCCGGGTGCCCTGCGTCCCGGCTCCAGGATGCCCCCCACCCCTCCAGGCCGCGTGTGACTGCATCTCCCTGGCGCTCTTTGACGTCCTCACGTGGCTGGGCTACTGCAACAGCACCATGAACCCCATCATCTACCCGCTCTTCATGCGGGACTTCAAGCGGGCCCTGGGCAGGCTCCTGCCGCGTCCCCGCGCCCCCCGGGAGCAGCAGCCGGGCCTCGCCTCGCCCTCCGCGAGGACCTCTCACAGCGGCGCGCGGCCCGGCCTGAGCCTGCAGCACGTGCTGCCCCTGCCCCTGCCGCCGGACTCGGACTCGGGCTCGGACTCGGGGGCCTTCCCCGGCCCGCGGCTCACGGCCCAGCTGCTGCTGCCTGGCGAGGCCGCCCGGGACCCGCCCCCTCCTGCCAGGGCCACGACTACAGTCAACTTCTTCAGCATCAACCGAACGGAGCCTGAGCTGCGGCCGCATCCGCCTGGGACCCCCACGAACGATGCAGGCGTGGAGAACTGGACTGGATGGGACGAAGTCCCCCAAGGCCTTGGACCAGCTCTTGGCTAAAACCAGGAGGCTACAGGTCCTCTGGGGAGCCATTCTGAGCTCCAGTGGGTGGCAGTGAGTCAGCACCCCCTGCACACCATGGGCCTCCAACCTGGAGGCCGGGTTGCTGGCTTAAGGACAGTTTTCTCCAGGATGCCCCACCACTGAGTGTAACTGGTGTGTGTGTGTGTAGAGCAGGGTTGGAGGACTCCTGGCAGTGGGGTAAGGCCCTCTTGGTCCAGCTTAGGATGCAGGGAATCGCCTCCCTTGCACATCCTATCAGCCTGCGTGGGAGCCATGCCCCTGTCTGCAGGGGTGGCTCATTGCTGGGCCAGATCCCTTGCTCCGCGGGCCTTGACCATCGGCATCAGCTCCCGGGAGTCTGTTAGAAGTGCACGTCCCTGCCCCACCCTAGACCTGCTGGTCGCCAGGTAAATTGTGTGCATGTTATGGTTTGAGATGTGCTGGCTCAGGGAATCTTTAACCTGAGGATGTCTGGCTAGACAGTGTTCAGACCAGCTAGGCTCTTAGGATATACGCGCTGCATAGTAAATATCTGAGCCTGGGTCAGGCAGGCAAAGCTTGAACCTCCGCCTCACTGCTTTCCAGCCCTTGTAAAAGTTACTTAACCTCTCTGAGCCTGGTATTCCACATGCAAATGGGGAAATGATGCCTGCCTCCTAGGGCGTTATGGGCACAGAACGCCCAGCACTTGGCAAGTGGTCAGTGGGTGGTCCCTGCTGCTGTTGTAACTCCTGGCCATCCAATCCCCTGGCCCCTGTCGGAGGGCCAGGAAGGGCCACTGTTTCTGCTTTTTGACCCCCGCCTTCCTCCTCCTCCTCAGCCCTGGCCCGCAGCCCATGATCTGCCTCTGTCTCCCCAACTCCTGACTAGGTTGCTGCCCTGCTCCTCCTGGGGGCACATGGGTAGCTGCTGGGGTCTTGCTCAAGATCGGGATGGGTGTTCCCTACCGTGGGTTTCCTCTGGCCTAGAAGGGAAGCATATGAGGACAGACCAGTCCCTCCCCTGCTGCCCTCTGGCCTTCCCTGGGGTCAGCAGAGGTGTAGAGAAGCCATCCCTGGCACGGGCAGGTGCCCGGGGGGGCAGGCGGACGCCGGCACAGGACCCGTCTTTTTCTGATGGGGACTCTTGGTTCCCAGAGCTTACCCGCTGTAGGTGCCCTTCCAGTCTGAGGCTTTTCCTACTCCATTGCCTCCCTGCCTCCCATCAAGTTCTGCCAACCCTGACCCCGGGCCTCCACGGCGGCCTGGCGCTCTCCGTGGTACTGAGCTTGGACTCCATTCTGGCCATGCCACTTAGGGGGCCACGGTGCTTGTCGGGCACCCCTTCTACCCCCAGGCTTGCCCCGGTGGACTCTCAAAGCCCCAGCTGAGGCAGTGACTGCGGTGTGGACTGAATCTGCCTGAAGGGCCGCTCGGGCTGGAGAAGCCGCTGGTGAAGTGGGGAGAGACTCTGGGTGCCGGTGTCCTGTGTTCTGGTCCAGACTCTGCCCGAGCTTGCCCTGGGACCTCAGCAACATCCTTTCCTCTCTCAGGCCTGAGTCTTCCGTGGGTAATGTGAGCAGTTTGGACCAACAGCAGCAGGCTGTGTGACCAGCAGCGCTTTGGACCAACAGGCTCTGTGAATATCTGCTGAAGAACAAACACACCTCCCCTGAGGACCGAGTCAGCTCCAGGACTCGAATTCCCCCGGTTCTCTCCACTCCCAGCTGCCTCCTCCCGGGTTTGTCAACATTTTCTCTGCCTGGGCTTCGGTTTCCCCGAATGCACAGCGCAGGAGAGGGGTCATCTCCGGCTCTGTCATTCAGAGCCAGTGGGAGCACCAAGGAGGAAGGTTTCAGGGATGCAGCTACAGTGACTGAGAGCTCAGGCTCTGGAGGCTGACTGACTGGGTTTTGAGACTGATCCCCTGTGTGATCTCGGGCAGGTTCCCCAAGCGCTCTGGGCCTGACAGTGAAAATGAAGACAATAACAGTGCCTGCCTCATTGGGCTGCTGTGAGGGGTCAGCAGAGACAATCCGTACAAAGCGCTCTGCACACGGTAAACACTTAATAAATGGCAATGAGTGTTATTACCTTTATTATGATCATCACACCTTTGTTTCTGCCATAGGAAATTCCCCCACATACTTCATCCTTGTCCCAGGCCCAGCTCCTGTCCACACTGCCTGCTGATCCAGCGTCTGTGCACCCTGCTCTGTAATTATTATATTCAGGGGCCCCCTGTGGCTAACTCTAGGGGGGCCTTCACGTCACGTTTCTGATGGCCGCCCCTGCGGTCGTGCAGGGCTTGGCCTGGATGGCTGCATGCGGCAAATACCTCTGGCCTTCCCTGGGGTCAGCAGAGGTGTAGAGAAGCCATCCCTGGCACGGGCAGGTGCCCAGGGGGGCAGGCGGACGCCGGCACAGGACCCGTCTTTTTCTGATGGGGACTCTTGGTTCCCAGAGCTTACCCGCTGTAGGTGCCCTTCCAGTCTGAGGCTTTTCCTACTCCATTGCCTCCCTGCCTCCCTCAAGTTCTGCCAACCCTGACCCCGGGCCTCCACGGCGGCCTGGCGCTCTCCGTGGTACTGAGCTTGGACTCCATTCTGGCCATGCCACTTAGGGGGCCACGGTGCTTGTCGGGCACCCCTTCTACCCCCAGGCTTGCCCCGGTGGACTCTCAAAGCCCCAGCTGAGGCAGTGACTGCGGTGTGGACTGAATCTGCCTGAAGGGCCGCTCGGGCTGGAGAAGCCGCTGGTGAAGTGGGGAGAGACTCTGGGTGCCGGTGTCCTGTGTTCTGGTCCAGACTCTGCCCGAGCTTGCCCTGGGACCTCAGCAACATCCTTTCCTCTCTCAGGCCTGAGTCTTCCGTGGGTGACGTGAGCAGTTTGGACCAACAGCAGCAGGCTGTGTGACCAGCAGCGCTTTGGACCAACAGGCTCTGTGAATATCTGCTGAAGAACAAACACACCTCCCCTGAGGACCGAGTCAGCTCCAGGACTCGAATTCCCCCGGTTCTCTCCACTCCCAGCTGCCTCCTCCCGGGTTTGTCAACATTTTCTCTGCCTGGGCTTCGGTTTCCCCGAATGCACAGCGCAGGAGAGGGGTCATCTCCGGCTCTGTCATTCGGAGCCAGTGGGAGCACCAAGGAGGAAGGTTTCAGGGATGCAGCTACAGTGACTGAGAGCTCAGGCTCTGGAGGCTGACTGACTGGGTTTTGAGACTGATCCCCTGTGTGATCTCGGGCAGGTTCCCCAAGCGCTCTGGGCCTGACAGTGAAAATGAAGACAATAACAGTGCCTGCCTCATTGGGCTGCTGTGAGGGGTCAGCAGAGACAATCCGTACAAAGCGCTCTGCACACGGTAAACACTTAATAAATGGCAATGAGTGTTATTACCTTTATTATGATCATCACACCTTTGTTTCTGCCATAGGAAATTCCCCCACATACTTCATCCTTGTCCCAGGCCCAGCTCCTGTCCACACTGCCTGCTGATCCAGCGTCTGTGCACCCTGCTCTGTAATTATTATATTCAGGGGCCCCCTGTGGTAACTCTAGGGGGGCCTTCACGTCACGTTTCTGATGGCCGCCCCTGCGGTCGTGCAGGGCTTGGCCTGGATGGCTGCATGCGGCAAATCCCATTGGATCTCCCAAGGGCAGAGAGGGCCAGCTGTCTGCTCCCCACTGGACCCGCTCTGCAGATGTTTCCATGGCACCTGTGGGCTGCAGCGCAGCCCTGGACAGTGGCAGGAGGGGAGGGCGGACACCAGGCTCCTGAGGCTGGAGAGCTGGGCAGGGTGGCTCCAGACAGCTCTGGACGGGCAATCAACCCCCGGAGCTGGCCCAAAGCACAGGAGGTGCCCAGCCAGTTCATCCCCAGGGATCCGTACTGTGCTGGCTTGACTCTGCGGAGCTCTGGCCTCCATTCCTCGGGGAGTGGACAATGTCTCCTTATAAGCCCCTGTCCTTCCAGTACCAACGTCTTCAATTTAGCAAAGGCAGTGGCAGAGATTCTCCATCTCCCAAGCTCATGGTGGGGGAGCTGGTGAAGCGGAGTAAGGGGGTGCTCCATGAAGCAGTCTGGGAAGGTGACTCCCCTCTGGTCAGTCCAGTTCCGGGCAGGGTCCCTGTGTCTCATGGGCACAGGCAGGGCAGCCCAGTGGGTTGGCCCCCAGGCCATGGCTGCAGAGAGGGGGCCTCTCAGCAGGCCTGGTAGCAGCAGGAAGGGAGGTCCCTTCAAACTGGTCCAGTCCCGCTGGCACCTGGGCTTGGCAGAGGTCAGGGGGTATGGCTGCTTTGGGGGTGTCTCCGGATGTGGGACCCTGGGTTTGCCCATCCTGGTTGGTGGTCTGATCTGATGAAGAGGTGGCTGCCGCCTGGCGGGATTCCTCTCGGGGCAGGCTGCCTGGGGCCAGCAAGAGTCCCTTCTCGTCCCAGCTGGGCTTGGTGCGGATGCCCACGGCCTTCAGGATGACATCCATCTGCCTGGCGTAGTCCAAGTGGCCGCTGACCTGCAAGAGGGCAGGAAGTGAGCACCGCAGAGCCCAGTCCTCCCAGGACCCCTGGGCCTCTCCCTGTGTCGTCAACCAACACCATCACTCCAACCTTCGATGAGTCTCCAATCCAGAGTGAGTGGGGAGCCTCTGGGTTCAAGGATTCTGCTTAGAATTTATTAAATAAAGATAAAGGAAGCTTGAGAAGACTCTAGAGAGTCCCTTAGACAGCAGGGAGATCAAACCAGTCCATCCTAAAGGAAACCAACACTGAATATTCACTGAAGGACTGATGCTGAGGCTCCAATACTTTGGCCACCTGATGTGAAGAGCTGACTCATTGGAAAAGACCCTGATGCTGGGAAAGACTGAAGGTGGGAGAAGGGGATGACAGAGGATGAGATGGTTGGATGGCATCACTGACTCAATGGACATAAGTTTGAGCAGGCTCCAGGAGCTGGTGATGGACAGGGAGGCCTGGCGTGCTGCAGTCCACAGAGAGGAATGACTGAGCGACTGAACGACAGAAGGAAGCTTCTCTACAGAGGCTGGGTCCTGTGGGGGCAGGAAAGATCTTCCCGTGGAAGTCTGGAGTGGCAGTTCCTATTCTCTGTCTGCAGCTTTAGGTTACAGTGGAAGGGCTCTGTGGCTCACCAGCGGAGGGACCATGGGCAAGACCTGTATCCCCCTGACCTCCACTTGCCTCAGCTGTAAAATGGGGGCAGTAAGAGTGAACTTACTTATGGCAGAAAGTGAAGAGGAACTAAAAAGCCTCTTGATGAAAGTGAAAGAGGAGAGTGAAAAAGTTGGCTTAAAGCTCAACATTCAGAAAACGAAGACCATGGCATCTGGTCCCATCACTCCATGGGAAACAGATGGAGAAACAGTGAAAACAGTGTCAGACTTTATTTTGGGGGGCTCCAGAATCACTGCAGATGGTGACTGCAGCCATGAAATTAAAAGACATTTACTCCTTGGAAGAAAAGTTATGACCAACCTAGATAGCATATTGAAAAGCAGAGACATTACTTTGTCGACTAAGGTCCATCTAGTCAAGGCTATGGTTTTTCCAGTGGTCATGTATGGACGTGAGAGTTGGACTGTGAAGAAGGCTGAGCGCTGAAGAATTGATGTTTTGAACTGTGGTGTTGGAGAAGACTCTTGAGAGTCCCTTGGACTGCAAGGAGATCCAACCAGTCCATTCTGAAGGAGATCAGCCTTGGGATTTCTTTGGAAGGAATGATGCTAAAGCTGAAACTCCAGTACTTTGGTCACCTGATGCGAAGAGTTGACTGATTGGAAAAGACTCTGATGCTGGGAGGGACTGGGGGCAGGAGGAGAAGGGGATGACAGAGGATGAGATGGCTGGATGGCATCACGGACTCGATGGACGTGAATCTGAGTGAACTCCGGGAGTTGGTGATGGACAGGGAGGCTTGGTGTGCTTCGATTCAGGGAGTCACAAAGAGTCGGACAGGACTGAGCGACTGAGCTGAACTGAACTGAACTGAAGAGTGAGTACCTCAGAAGGTTGCTCTGAAGATTCCCCCAGGAATAGTTCTGAAATCGAAAATAGAGCCATGGCTAGAAGACTACAAGGTATTTTCCGCAATTCCCTCTCCTCCTTCCCCTTAGTCGTAAGAACAATGAGTGATAGCTGGACATATTCTCCAGCCTCCCTGGCTGTTGAGTGATGTGCTCTGCCTATGAGATGAAGCACAGCGTTATTCAGTGCTCCTTGGAATTCTCTTTAAAGGGGGCATGCTTCTGCTTTCTCCCTATTTTCTCTTTCCTGCTGGCTGGAATGCAGATGGGATGGCCAGGGCTTCAGCAGCCATTGGGAGCCACGTAAGGATGGCAGAGTAGCAAGACAGAATTTTGGCCCCTGAAGGCTGTGGAGCCTCTACATCAGCGCTGAAATGCCTCTCCTGGCCTTTTCCTATGTGGCAGTATCACCTCTTGTGTGTTTAAACCACTTCATCTGGGCCTCTGTTATGGACAGAATCTTCATTAACACAAGGGTCAAGAGGTGCCTGTTCCCTTCCTGAGAGAAAAGAGACTTCTCTCTTTTTGTGTTGGGATCTATGTCAGTGACTGAAAAGCAGGGGTGTAACTGGAGCGCCGACGCCTAACTGTGATAATGGACAATGCCTGATGCGCAGCGGGCCCTTAATACCTTGGAGGAGATGCATTTATTGGCTATACTCCTTTGACAGGTATTGCGTGCTAACTGCAGATGAAGCAATTGAGGGAGAGAGAGAAAGGGACCCACCCAGGGTCACGCAGATGTCAGAGCTGGGCTCTGAATCCAGACCTTCTTTCTTCATGAATGTCAAGTGTGTGGTGGGGAAGACCTTAACCAGCATGCTCGTTTCACAGATGAGAAGAGGGAAGCCCAGAGGGCGGTGAGCTGCCTAATGACACGCGGTCTGCGAAGAGCGTGGCCGTGTGCGGCCTTTGAGAGGCGGACTGTGGAAGCCGCTTCGTGCAAATCTCCCCGAAACGGAGCCTCACGCTCTCCCCAGGCAGCTTGGGGGCCTGCTCCAGTGCCAAAGGCAAACACAAGACTGGACCGTCCCTCAAGGCTGAAGACAAGGAACAGAGGGAGGCTGGCTGGGACCCGAGGACGGCACAGAGACCCGGCCGGCAGCGCCGGCACTCCCACTGGGCCACAAAGCACACGGGGCCGGCCCGGCGACCGCGCGAGAGCACGGAGACAAGCCCCCACGCGGCGTTGTTACTTTCTCATGGTAACCAGAACCTGCCTCCCTCTTGCTGTTTGCTGTGCAACTGCTTTCGAAGACCGTTCAGTGAGACACGCACGTGCATACACACAGGAGAGGCTTTTCAGATCCCTGGGCTCAGGGCCGAGGTCAAGGTAGAGAGGCCTCCTTTCCTAGAGGGTGGGCGTTAGTGGCTGCACGGTGCTGGGAAGCACCTAAGTGTGGAGTCAGGGAAATCGGGGCTCTAGCCCTGGCTCTGTCTCGTGCTAGTAACGAGGTGAGTCTGTACAATGTCCCGAACACCAGCTCCTCCATCTGTAAAATGAGGGCCATGATACCACATACCTTGAATATCTGCTAAAAGAGTTCAACGGCCTGGGACTTTGCAGGAACTATTCTGCTCCATATGACCCGAACCTCTTTTTTAAAAGGGACATTACCCAGTTAGAGTTAGTGATACTCATCTCATCTCCTGGGAGTGGTGAGAAGCAATAATACAAACCACAAGGCGCAGCTCCTGGTACATAGTAGGTATGCCATGCATATGAGTTCCTTTACTTTAGTTTTCTTGGAAGGAGAGATAGAAGGTAGAGAGTTAGCTGGGCTGATCCATTTGGGAACCCAAAATGGCTGCTGAAGCTCAAGCCATCACATCTGAATTCCAGCCAGCAGAAACCTAGACCCAGAGGGATAAACAAGGATGGCCTCCTTATACCTTTTCAATGTTGCTAAAGGGCTGGTGCTAGGGCTGGGTGGAGGCAGGCAGGACAGGAAGGAAGGGAGGCATCTGTGGCCACAGCCGATGCCAGATGGAAACTGCACTGTGCAACTGCCCCAGAATGCACAGCTCTGGCCTTTCTTGGCCACAGGTTGGTCCAGGCCTCAGCCAACCCTGGCCCCTGACTGCTATTCTGCAAAGATGGAGAGGGAGAAAGAGCTGGCTGGCAAAGCTCTAATTTTACAGGGAGCTGGGGGAACAGGAGAGCAGGAGTGAGGTGGGCGGGAGGAGAACCTCTCCCGTGCAGAGGCGCATTCTGCTGGGCTGACTTCCCTGGCAGTCCAGAGGCTGAGTCTCCACACTCCCAGTGCAGGGGCCCCGGGTTCAATTCCTGGTCAGAGAAACAGATCCCACAGGCCACAACCAAGAGGGGAGGCGCTGCGTGCCGCAACTGGGGCCCGGAGCAGCGGAACGAGAAGGCTGCAGCCCAAGACCATCTCCCTGCCGCCCCGACGGGGGGCCTCCTGCTGTGGGGAGACACGCTGGTGTTCCTGGGGTCGCCAAGCCTCCCTGGCGTTCCCACGCTGGTTACGGACCCTCGCGGGGGCTCCCCTGTGGCAACACTCACAGCATGCTACCATTCGCTTCCGCTGGCCTCGATCTCTGTTCTGACAGACTGTGTGGGGGAGGGCAGGACCCGACCCCCCACCCAGCCCTGAGCCTTGCAGATGCTCAGGCTTATCAATGCGGGGTGAGGGGGCCGCAGGGCTTCCTGCTTCCTGCCTTGCAAGACACCTCGACTTCCCAAACCAAAGCTGCTGCCATCTGCCCAACCATTTCCAAGACTATCAGAACCTTTGGGGAGTGCCTTTACCTCTCAGGCCTCAGTTTCCTCTTCTGTAAAATGGGGCTAAAAAAGATACATACACCATGTGGGCTGGTTGTGAGGATTCAATGAGATAATACACATCATAGGCTTAATGGATGAGGGCTGGAGGTCACTGACAAGAAGCCACAGAAATGTGTGGACACAGGCACCGTGAACGCAGTGGTGAAGAGTTCCCGCAGTGGTGAAGAACCCAGAGTTCTGGGTCCACCTGGCTCTGCCACCCACAAGCAGTGTGCCCTGCTGCAGCCCCAGTTTCTATATCCACCCAGCTCAGCTCAGCCGCTCAGTCGTGGCCGACTCTGCAACCCCATGGACTGCAGCACGCCAGGCCTCCCTGTCCATCAACCACTCCTGGAGCTTGCTCAAACTCGTCTATCAAGTCAGTGATGCCATCCAACTATCTCATCCTCTGTTGTCCCCTTCTCCTCCCGCCTTCAATCTTTCCCAGCATCAGGGTCTTTTCCAAGGAGTTAGTTCGTGGCATCAGGTGGCCAAAGGACTGGAGTTGCAGCTTTAGCATCAGTCATTCCAATGACTATTCAGGACTGATCTCCTTTAGGATGGACTGGTTGGATCTCCTTGCAGTCCAAGGGACTCTCAAGTCTTCTTTAGCACTACAGTTCAAAAGCATCAATTTTTTGGTGCTCAGCTTTCTTTATGGTCTAACTCTCGCATCCATACATGACCACTGGAAAAACCATACCTTTGACTAGATGGACCTTTGTCGGCAAAGTAATGTCTCTGCTTTTTAATATGCTGTCTAGGTTGGTCAGAGCTTTTCTTCCAAGGAGCAAGCCTCTTTTAATTTCATGGCTGCAGTGATTTTGGAGTCCAGAAAAATAAAGTCGGCCACTGTTTCCCTTGTTTCCCCATCTATTTGCCATGAAGTGATGGGACCGGATGCCATGATCTTACTTTGCTGAATACTGAGTTTTAAGCCAGCTTTTTCACTCGTCTCTTTAGTTCTTCTTTGGTTTCTGCCATAAGGGTGGTGTTATCTGCATATCTGAGGTTATTGATATTTCTCCCATAAATCTTGATTCCAGCTTGTGCTTCATCCAGCCCAGCAGTTCACATGATGTACTTTGCATATAAGTTAAATAAGCAGAGTGACAATATACAGCCTTGACATACTTCTTTTCCTATTTGGAACCAGTCTGTTGTTCCATGTCCAGTTCTAACTGTTGCTTCCTGAGCTGCATATAGGTTTCTCAGGAGGCAGGTCAGGTGGTCTGGTATTCCCATCTCTTTCAGAATTTTCCACAGTTTACTGTGATCCACACAGTCAACAGCTTTGGCATAGTCAATAAAGCAGAAATAGATGTTTTTCTGGAACTCTGTTGCTTTTTTGATGATCCATTGGATGTTGGCAATTTGATCTCTGGTTCCTCTGCCTTTTCTAAAACCAGCTTGAACATCTGGAAGTTCACGGTTCACATACTGCTGAAGCCTGGCTTGGAGAATTCTGAGCATTACTTTACTAGCATGTGAGATGAGTGCAATTGTGTGGTAGTTTGAGCATTTTTTGGCATTGCCTTTCTTTGGGATTGGAATGAAAACTGACCTTTTCCAGTCCTGTGGCCACTGCTGAGTTTTCCAAATTTGCTTACATATTGAGTGCAGCACTTTCACAGCATTATCTTTCAGGATTTGAAATAGCTCAACTGGAATTCCATCACTTCTACTAGCTTTGTTCATAGTGATGCTTCCTAAGGCCCACTTGGCTTCACATTCCAGGATGTCTGGCTCTAGTTGAGTGTGAGTGATGACACCATCATGATTATCTGGGTTGTGAAGTTTTTTGTACAGTTCTTCTATGTATTCTTGCCAATTCTTCTTAACATCTTCTGCTTCTGGGTCCATACCGTTTCTGTCCTTTATCGAGCCCATCTTTGCATGAAATGTTCCCTTGGTATCTCTAATTTTCTTGAAGAGATCTCCAGTCTTTCCCATCCTCTTGTTTTCCTCTGTTTCTTTGCCTTGATACCTGTACAATGGGGCTATTATTCCCACTTCAGCTGTGGGGAGCAAGTGACGTCAGGTCTGTAGCCATGCGGAGCAGTGTCTGGGGCGCTGGCTGCTGTTACTATAACTGAATGTCTATTTTGTGCCCTGGTGGCTCAGTTGATAAAGAATCTGCCTGCAAAGCTGGAGACCCAGCTTCGATCCCTGGGTTGGGAAGATCTGCTGGAGAAGGAAATGGCAACCCTCTCCAGTATTCTTGGCTAGGAAATCCCTTGGACACAGGAGCCTGGGGGGCTGCAGTCCAGGGGTCACAGAGAGTCAGACATGACTGAGCGACTAAACCACCACCGTTGTGTGCTGAGTCCTGGGCTAAGTCCTAGGAGTCAGCTGGCATTTCTTCTGGAACACCAAGATTCCAGAGACCCTTGACTGGGTCTCTGCCCCCTCAGAAGCCTCAAGAGGTGGTCCCTGGGGAGGCAGAAACCCCCATCTGCTGCAAACCAGTCCCCACACAGGAGAGGCTGCAAGAGCGTCAGGCAGCCTGGCCTTCATCTGCTTCATTCCCTGGAGATGCCCTGTCTGTGTCAGAGCCTGACCCCAGCTCACCCATGCTCAGGCTTGTCCTGAGGTCAGGAGCCTCTGCAGACCAGGTCTGTGTCCTGTGCCTGCCGCTGGGCTACCGCGGAGGGCTCTGTCCACGTGGGCCCCGCTGGGAGAAGGCGGGTCCTCGGGTCTCAGCCCTGAGCACGGGGCGGGCACTGCTTGCCAACAGCAGTCATGAGGACTCTGTTGCCAGCAACGTCTCCTCCAGCAAGAATTTTCAAGGAAAATAGGAGGGTGGCACGAAGGCAATGCTAATTACCTCTAATTACCCAGAAAAGCAAAGCACTGCTTTCTCTGATGCATCCTAATGTGATAAAGAGCTATTATTAGGCAGGAGCTGGGAGGCTGCCATGGAGGCATCTGAGCCCGGAGAGGAATCTCTGCAGCTGCTGGTCTTGGGGCAGAACTGAAGGTGGAGACAGGGCGGGAGAGGCGGGGACCAGCATTAAAGGTGGGCCTCCTGCACCAAGCATCGTGCAAGCGCCCTGGAAGGTAGGTGGTAGCCCTTGTTTCTAGGATGCGGCACCTGAGGCACAGAGAGGTTAAGTCACTGGCCTGAGGTCACACAGCCAGCACACCAGCAGCAGAGGCAGGTTCTGAGCCAGGCCTCCCTGTCATCGACAGCTGTGCTCTTCCCACTACATCCCATTCAGAGGCTTCCCAGGGCAGAATCGGCATCTTTCAAGGGCTCTGTAGCATTTCAAGGAAATTTTCATTGAAAAGGAAATTTCAGCCACGCTTTTTCACATTTGATTCCTGTGGCAGAGGGAGACCTCTGGCGTGGTGGGGCATCAAGTCAAACAGGACAGAGACTCCTGGACACGGGCCGGGGGGCATCAGGGTCTGGTGGTCTCCTAGTCTTGCCAGCCAAGCTCTCCGCACTCCCACCGGAAGGCGGAGCGCCCAGACTCCGGACCTGCTTTCAGAGACCGGATCTACAACTCTGGTTCCCTGAGTCTATCCTCTCAAGCCTCGCTCAGTCATGTCTGACTCTGAGCATAGCCTGCAGGCTCCTGCGTCCATGGAACTCTCCAGGCAAGAATACTGGAGTGGGTTGTCATTCCCGACTCCAGGGAATATTCCCAACCTAGGAATCGACCCTGGGTCTCCTGCATTGCTGGCAGATTCTTTACTGTCTGAGCCACCAGGGAAGCCCATTGTCTCAAGCCTCAGTGCTCTAGTCTGTGACTTGGGGATGCCCACATCCTACTCAGTGGGGTTGCTGCAAGGTTGATACCGCATGAAGCAAGTCTCTCAGGGGTAAAGATGATCTAAAGAGCTGACTCTAGGGGCTGAGGCTCCTGTCTGTCCTGGGGCGACTGCCTCTTGAACTAGGAGTGATCAGTTTCATGGGTGGATGAGCCTAGAAACTCTTCTTATTCTTGGACCGACATCAGCCTCCAGAGCTGCCAGTCAGGAAGACACGGGGCTGATTCACTTGCCTTCCTCTGGTGGGTCAGGACTTGTGAGCCAGGGCCCTGGGAGTCTGGGGGAGTAAAGATATGAGCAAGGACAAGCTGGCCCCCGTGAGACGGCGGCAGGCTGGGTGAGGGACCCAGGGGTCCTCAGGGCAAGGTCATGGCCAGGCATCAGGGTCTGGTGGTCTCCTAGTCTTGCCAGCCAAGCTCTCCGCACTCCCACCGGAAGGCGGAGCGCCCAGACTCCGGACCTGCTTTCAGAGACCGGATCTACAACTCTGGTTCCCTGAGTCTATCCTCTCAAGCCTCGCTCAGTCATGTCTGACTCTGAGCATAGCCTGCAGGCTCCTGCGTCCATGGAACTCTCCAGGCAAGAATACTGGAGTGGGTTGTCATTCCCGACTCCAGGGAATATTCCCAACCTAGGAATCGACCCTGGGTCTCCTGCATTGCTGGCAGATTCTTTACTGTCTGAGCCACCAGGGAAGCCCATTGTCTCAAGCCTCAGTGCTCTAGTCTGTGACTTGGGGATGCCCACATCCTACTCAGTGGGGTTGCTGCAAGGTTGATACCGCATGAAGCAAGTCTCTCAGGGGTAAAGATGATCTAAAGAGCTGACTCTAGGGGCTGAGGCTCCTGTCTGTCCTGGGGCGACTGCCTCTTGAACTAGGAGTGATCAGTTTCATGGGTGGATGAGCCTAGAAACTCTTCTTATTCTTGGACCGACATCAGCCTCCAGAGCTGCCAGTCAGGAAGACACGGGGCTGATTCACTTGCCTTCCTCTGGTGGGTCAGGACTTGTGAGCCAGGGCCCTGGGAGTCTGGGGGAGTAAAGATATGAGCAAGGACAAGCTGGCCCCCGTGAGACGGCGGCAGGCTGGGTGAGGGACCCAGGGGTCCTCAGGGCAAGGTCATGGCCCGTGAGCTCCGGGGCTGGCAGGGCCTGGTAACATTCCGGCTTTACATTTTTGTGCTAGAACCCCCTGTGCTCTCTTCAGGCCTCAGTTCAGCTTTAACAGACATGCAACCAGGGACTTCCCAGGCGCATCCAGTGGTTCAGATGTCACCTTCCAGTGCAGTGGATGTGGGTTCAATCCCTGGTCGGGGAGCCAAGATCCCACAGGCCTTGCGCCAAAAACCAAAAGCATAAAACAGAAGTATAACAAATTTAACAAAGAGTTTAAAAATTGTCCATATCCAAAAAAAAATCTTTAAAAAGCAAATCAAAAAAACCCTAAAACCTCATGCAACCTGGTGTTAGCTGTGCTGGTGGGGGTCAGGGTCCTGGCTTCCCCCCCACGAGGTGCTGTGTGTGTTTGTGTGTGTGTGTGTCAGGGGGGGGTGTTGTTGGCCAGGCCGCTGTTGAAACTGAACGGAGGAGCCAAGGCTGTCCTGGGTACCCCTCCCTAGGGGAGTTTTCAGATGCCCAGGGAGGGGCCTCATCTGCCTGCTTTCAGACAGGGTGGTGTGGCTGGCTCAGACCATGCTTATGCAGTACCTGGGGCAGCTGGCTTATGCTTGGGAAGTGCTTGGCACTCGATAAACGGCAGCTGGTAGTGTAGTAACTGGAAACGGAAGCTCCTGCTCTCGTGGGACTTTCATTGCAGCGACCGCCCCTGGCGGAGTTTGCTTGAGGATGTAACTGCAGCCCACGACTCTCCCCTTCCTCTTCCTGGCAGCTGGTGCCTCTGCCACTGGTTCCCACATCTACCCCACCAGGGGCGATGCCCACTGGCTTCAGACCTGGGCTTGAGTCCTGCTCTGCCATATTCCTACTGAGTGACCCTGGGCAAGTCCCTTAGCCTCTCAAAGCCTCAGCGTGCTCATCCGTACAGTGGGGTATGGACACTGAAAAAGGCCCAGGGCAGAGCTGGGCATCTCGTCAGTACATGACGCTACTATCAACTCTCCAGGACAGACATGTAGAGGGGGACGAGGTTCCTGCAAGCCTGGAAGATGGATCTAGAAACCCAAATTAGGTCTGTGTGGCTGCAGGGGTGGGTCCCCCCATTTCCCAGCAAGAATGCTTTGGGCTGTCCGCCCTGCTTGGTCTGAGATGTGGAGGAGTCCTTGGGGAGTATGTTTAATATGCAGACGCACAGGCTCCACTTCTAGAGATCGATGGAGGAGGACTGGGCAGCGGGGCTCCGGGTCTGCATTTTAAATAAATTCTCCAGATGAGTCAAAGGCCAGGGACCTTGGAACACACTTTACCTTCCGATGCAGGGGGTGTGGGTTCAATATCTGGTAGGAGAGCCAAGATCCCACATGCCTTGCAGCCAAAAAACCAAACACATTGAACAGAAACAATATTGTCACAAATTAAACCCTTTCCTTGCTCCCTATTCCAAGGTTTTGTGCGTGTGTGCTAAACCACCTCAGTTGTGTCTGACTCTGTGCAATATGAACTGCAGCCCGCACGGGACCCTCCAGACAAGAATACTGGGGTGGGTTGCCATGTGAGCTTCCGGGCCCAGGGATCGAGCCCACGTCTCTTGCTTCTCTTGCGCTGGCAGGCGGGCTTTTTGCCACTAGCGCCACCCAGGAAGCCCGCTCCACGGTTCCACAGCCTGGCAGCCAGGTGCTTCTCTTCTGGTCCAGCCTGAACGCTTCCATGTGTATCCTCTGGTTGTTCTGGTTACTCTCCGGAGAAACAGACTGTCCTGACTAGTAATCTGGGCTCGAGGAGTGAGTGAGGGCTGTGGGAGGAGGAGCTGGGGGAGGAGTGGAAAGACGGCAGTAATGTAGGGGCAAGAACATGGGCTTTGGAGGTTCAAATCCAGGTTATCGGTTGCATGTTGTATGATGGGAACGTTCCTAAGACTCAGTTTCCTAATCTGTGAAATGGGGATAATGATGCCTGGCCCTGAGACCATGTGCAGGTTAGAGAGGACGTGTGCGAAGGGCCTGGGGGCACTGCTCTGGCACAGGGATGGTGCCTATGAACAGGACTTACCACTTCCCAAGTGAGTGCTTACAATCTCTCTCGTCTGGGGTGGACTGGGCCGGGGCGTGTCTCTGGGACGTGGGTCGCTGCGCTGGAGTAAGCTGTGTGCCGTCCCCACCCCCCAAAGTCAGCCCCAGGGGGCACGGGGGTGCTCACCACGGAGGACAGGTCCACGTTCTCCACCCTCCTGTCTTGGAGCAGCACAGGCTGCAGGCCGGCCACGCGGACCGCACGGAGGACGTGCGGTAGACGAAGCTCAGCAGCCAGTCCGCCCTGCGGGGGAGAGGACGCAGTGAGACGGGGTGGACGTCAGCCTCAGGAGGGCCTGGCCCCAGCGAGCCTGGCGGGATGGGCGCTTCTGCGGGAAACTGGGGCTCGCTGCGCCCAGCGGTGGCGGGGGCAGCTGCAGGCGCCGATGCTTTGGGAGCACCGCCGGGCATGGCAGCTCCGGGGAAGCCGCTTGGTTCCCTGCCAGTTCCCTGGGCCGAGAACAGCACTGACGAGCAGCAGACAGCATCTGCTGAGTGGATGGCTGAGGGAGCCGCGTGCCGCTCTCCAGAGATCAGCCCGAGGCCGGGAGGGATGCTCTCAGGTGGCTGTGGCGTCCGGTTCCCCGGGGTGGCTGGGCTGGGGCTCCTGGGGAGATCAAGGAGAGGCAGCAGGACCTCTGTCTCGGGGAGAGGACCACGGGGTCCAGGGCTCATGCTTTGCAGGCTGGGACTCTGGGTTTGGGGCCCCCATCTGTCTGTGAACGGGAGGGACTGAGACAGCCCCGGCCTGCAGCCTCCTGCCCTCAGCCACTAGGAGGCCAGGGTGACCCCCAGGCGGGCCACAGCCCTGCGACACTCCTCCCCCGCTCTCAGGGGTGCTGTGAGCCCCGTGCTCGGTGCCCCGTCACTCCCAGCCAGACACCCGCCCTACACTCCGGCCAGAGGATGACTCTGGGCCCTCTGCAGCCTGATTCTTCAGTACACCGAGCCGTGTCCACAGAAGGCCTGGTCTACAGGGTCCACGCGACAGCGCTGCCCCTTGAGCCCCTGCGCCCCACCCGGGGTGACGCTGGGCCCTGTCCTCCAGCAGCTCCGTGCGCGTGGACACTTCTGTTCCCCCTCAGCCTCCAGGACTGGGCCCTACTCAGCACATCAGGCCACCTTCTCTTTAGGCCGAGTCTGACTCTGGCTTGCAGGGTCCTCTGAGTCCATTATTTTTGTGAGCTTGTTTGAAAGCAGGGCTCTCCCCCCTGCCCTGTGGGGGGGATCGGCTGAGAGTCAGGGCTCCCCGCCCTGCCTGTCTGGCCAATTCCTAAGACTCAGTTTCCTAATCTGTGGAATGGGGATAATGATGCCTGGCCCTGAGACCATGTGCAGGTTAGAGAGGACGTGTGCGAAGGGCCTGGGGGCACTGCTCTGGCACAGGGATGGTGCCTATGAACAGGACTTACCACTTCCCAAGTGAGTGCTTACAATCTCTCTCGTCTGGGGTGGACTGGGCCGGGGCGTGTCTCTGGGACGTGGGTCGCTGCGCTGGAGTAAGCTGTGTGCCGTCCCCACCCCCCAAAGTCAGCCCCAGGGGGCACGGGGGTGCTCACCACGGAGGACAGGTCCACGTTCTCCACCCTCCTGTCTTGGAGCAGCACAGGCTGCAGGCCGGCCACGCGGAGCCGCACGGAGGACGTGCGGTAGACGAAGCTCAGCAGCCAGTCCGCCCTGCGGGGGAGAGGACGCAGTGAGACGGGGTGGACGTCAGCCTCAGGAGGGCCTGGCCCCAGCGAGCCTGGCGGGATGGGCGCTTCTGCGGGAAACTGGGGCTCGCTGCGCCCAGCGGTGGCGGGGGCAGCTGCAGGCGCCGATGCTTTGGGAGCACCGCCGGGCATGGCAGCTCCGGGGAAGCCGCTTGGTTCCCTGCCAGTTCCCTGGGCCGAGAACAGCACTGACGAGCAGCAGACAGTATCTGCTGAGTGGACGGCTGAGGGAGCCGCGTGCCGCTCTCCAGAGATCAGCCTGAGGCCGGGAGGGATGCTCTCAGGTGGCTGTGGGCGTCCGGTTCCCCGGGGTGGCTGGGCTGGGGCTCCTGGGGAGATCAAGGAGAGGCAGCAGGACCTCTGTCTCGGGGAGAGGACCACGGGGTCCAGGGCTCATGCTTTGCAGGCTGGGACTCTGGGTTTGGGGCCCCCATCTGTCTGTGAACGGGAGGGACTGAGACAGCCCCGGCCTGCAGCCTCCTGCCCTCAGCCACTAGGAGGCCAGGGTGACCCCCAGGCGGGCCACAGCCCTGCGACACTCCTCCCCCGCTCTCAGGGGTGCTGTGAGCCCCGTGCTCGGTGCCCCGTCACTCCCAGCCAGACACCCGCCCTACACTCCGGCCAGAGGATGACTCTGGGCCCTCTGCAGCCTGATTCTTCAGTACACCGAGCCGTGTCCACAGAAGGCCTGGTCTACAGGGTCCACGCGACAGCGCTGCCCCTTGAGCCCCTGCGCCCCACCCGGGGTGACGCTGGGCCCTGTCCTCCAGCAGCTCCGTGCGCGTGGACACTTCTGTTCCCCCTCAGCCTCCAGGACTGGGCCCTACTCAGCACATCAGGCCACCTTCTCTTTAGGCCGAGTCTGACTCTGGCTTGCAGGGTCCTCTGAGTCCATTATTTTTGTGAGCTTGTTTGAAAGCAGGGCTCTCCCCCCTGCCCTGTGGGGGGGATCGGCTGAGAGTCAGGGCTCCCCGCCCTGCCTGTCTGGCCACAGGCGAGGCCCCGAGCTGTCTGGGACCCACGGTGTGGCAGGCCCCCTCGGCTCCCTGCTGGCTTTGACCCTTTAGGGTCTCTGACCACATGGGTGCCTGTGCGGTCCCACCCCAGACACCCCTGGAAGGACTGGGGTCCAGAGGTGAGGGGCTCTCAACAGACTCTTGGGCTTCCCAGGTGGAGCTAGTGGTAAAGAACCCACCTCCCAGTGCAGGAGACATAAAGAGACGTGGGATCGACCGCTGGGTCAAGAAGATCCCCTGGAGGAGGGCGTGGCTGCCCACTCTGCTATTAGTGCCTGGAGAATCCCAAGGACAGAGGGGCCTGGCGGGCTGCAGTCCACGGGGTCACAGAGAGTCGGGCGCGCTGCAGGGACTCAGCACGCTAGCACACAGCCAACAACAGGCCCGCCTGCACGTCCCCGCCGACCCCACCACCTGAACCACCCGCCAGGCCCCTCAGACAGAAGGCACAGGACCACGCCCCAGGTCCCCTCCCCCACGGCCACTGAGCACTGCATCCCCCGCCCCGCTGCCCAGGACCTTCAGCTCCAGCTCTGAAGTCAGGCAGCCCCTTCCCCAGCCCCTCCACCTCCTTAAACTCCCACCCGACCCCCGTCCTCTCAGAAGCTGACCGAGACTCCCCACTGCCCACAAGCTTTTTCTAGAAAATTCCTTAACTCCCTCCAGACAGCAATGCTTGCACACCCCAATGGTTAGCCTCATACTGAAGGCCCAAGAGAGTGTCCCTCAGAATGATGGCTAAGGGGAGAAGGGAGACTGATCTGAGCTTTCTGTCATCATGAGACGCGTGCATCAAACACAGGGTGTGAGGGAGGCCCCCGAAATGGTTCTGACATGGAAAGTCGTAAATGAGAGACTTGCCTTGGGTACAGTGGGCAAGAATCCACCTGTCAGTGCCAGGGACACGGGTCTGACCGCTGGTCGGGGAAATCCCACACGCTGTGGAACAACTAAGCCTGAGTACCACAAGTACTGAGTCCGGGCGCCTGGAGCCTGTGCTCCCCAACAAGGGAGGCCACCGCAACCAGAAGCCTGGGCCTCGCAACTCGAGAGTGGTCCCCCCGCTCACCGCAACTGGAGAAAGCCCACGCCTGGCAACAAAGACCCAGAACAACCCGAAAGATAAGACAGAAAGGTCATAAATGGGCAAGGTCAGCGTCGTTCCTGTCCACGGTCCGTCTTAACTGTGACCACCCTCTACTGAACAATGTTAACCTCACTTGTTCATACACATGTACGGATGAATTTCCAAGGACAGAGGAGCCTGGTGGGCTACAGTCCATGGGGTCGAAAGAGCTGGATGTGACTTAGGACGAAACGGCGACAGGGCAAGATCACGTGTTAGAAGGTTCCACAGCCCCGGAACTGTGCGGAATGAACCCAGCGCTTTTATTTTCTGTGGTTTCTGCAGAGGCCTGCCAGATCCTCTGCACCCGGCGTCTGTGTCTCTCGCGGGGGGTGGGCCACCAGCCCCCACCTGGGGCCGCACAGAGCAGCCTGGAGAATCCCAAGGACAGAGGGGCCTGGCGGGCTGCAGTCCACGGGGTCACAGAGAGTCGGGCGCGCTGCAGGGACTCAGCACGCTAGCACACAGCCAACAACAGGCCCGCCTGCACGTCCCCGCCGACCCCACCACCTGAACCACCCGCCAGGCCCCTCAGACAGAAGGCACAGGACCACGCCCCAGGTCCCCTCCCCCACGGCCACTGAGCACTGCATCCCCCGCCCCGCTGCCCAGGACCTTCAGCTCCAGCTCTGAAGTCAGGCAGCCCCTTCCCCAGCCCCTCCACCTCCTTAAACTCCCACCCGACCCCCGTCCTCTCAGAAGCTGACCGAGACTCCCCACTGCCCACAAGCTTTTTCTAGAAAATTCCTTAACTCCCTCCAGACAGCAATGCTTGCACACCCCAATGGTTAGCCTCATACTGAAGGCCCAAGAGAGTGTCCCTCAGAATGATGGCTAAGGGGAGAAGGGAGACTGATCTGAGCTTTCTGTCATCATGAGACGCGTGCATCAAACACAGGGTGTGAGGGAGGCCCCCGAAATGGTTCTGACATGGAAAGTCGTAAATGAGAGACTTGCCTTGGGTACAGTGGGCAAGAATCCACCTGTCAGTGCCAGGGACACGGGTCTGACCGCTGGTCGGGGAAATCCCACACGCTGTGGAACAACTAAGCCTGAGTACCACAAGTACTGAGTCCGGGCGCCTGGAGCCTGTGCTCCCCAACAAGGGAGGCCACCGCAACCAGAAGCCTGGGCCTCGCAACTCGAGAGTGGTCCCCCCGCTCACCGCAACTGGAGAAAGCCCACGCCTGGCAACAAAGACCCAGAACAACCCGAAAGATAAGACAGAAAGGTCATAAATGGGCAAGGTCAGCGTCGTTCCTGTCCACGGTCCGTCTTAACTGTGACCACCCTCTACTGAACAATGTTAACCTCACTTGTTCATACACATGTCGGATGAATTTCCAAGGACAGAGGAGCCTGGTGGGCTACAGTCCATGGGGTCGAAAGAGCTGGATGTGACTTAGGACGAAACGGCGACAGGGCAAGATCACGTGTTAGAAGGTTCCACAGCCCCGGAACTGTGCGGAATGAACCCAGCGCTTTTATTTTCTGTGGTTTCTGCAGAGGCCTGCCAGATCCTCTGCACCCGGCGTCTGTGTCTCTCGCGGGGGGTGGGCCACCAGCCCCCACCTGGGGCCGCACAGAGCTAGGCCTGCCCGGTCAGTCACCAGCTGTGTGCCCTCGGGCAGGCTGCGTGACCCCTCTGAGCCCCAGGCTCCGCACGGTGAGCTTCCTCGCAGGGAGGGCAGGAGCATGCCCGAGGCGCCCTGAGCGCCCAGCACTCACCCCGCGAGCCCCGGGAGGCACTGGTGCGATGCCAGCCCTCGCCCGGGGCCTTCGCAGGCGCCGTGGCCGCTCTCGCTGGGCCTGCTCTTCCTGGCTCTGCCGGGCTCCTATCCACCCCTTCACCATCGAGCTTGCACGTGCCCCCTCCAGGAGTGGCCCTGAGTCCCTCCCCCCGACATTAATAACCCCCGTCGCTCCGGCGCCTGCCGTGTGCTCCCCCTGCGGCGTTTGTTACATGTCCTCTGTGTGTCCGTCCTGGGTCGTTTCCTTTCCTGGGCAGAGAGCTCGTTGAGGGTAGGGCCGGGCACTAGACCTGCATCCTGCCTCCAGAGTGGAGTCATCAACCCCCGTGGTGGGTGGAGTGCCCAGCAAGCCAGGCCTCGGTGTTGGGCCAGGCAGACGCACAAATCACACAGCTGGCCCTTGCTCAGCACCACGGGACATGCGGAATGTTGTGCCCGGGGTCCTCACAGGCCCGGAGCCGCTTGTGGGCAGGAGTCCACCCTCCCACCACCCACTCCTAAGATCAGCCCCTCCCCACACGGCGCTGGAGCAGAGACCACTCAGGGAGTCCCCTGGGGCTCAGACGCCTCTCACTGCAGATGCCCCAGGGGACAGGGGGACAGCTCGCCTGAGTCCGCATCCTGGCTCTGGGGTGTGACCTTGGCATCTGGCCCTCTCTGAGCTTCAGTGTCCTTGCAGTGAGACGGGGAGCAGCGCCCTCAGCCCGGCTGGCTTCCAGGGAGTGTGTGAGCGCGCGAAGCACTTGCAAGTTTTATTGACGTGCACTATGCATTTATGAATGCATACAGTGTGGTAGCTTCGGCCTGAAGCTCCCCTAACCCCCTCACTCGCTCTCCCTCTTAAGTAAGTTCACCACAAGTGACGAGTCTCTGGGGGCCGGGAATGTGAACTCCCGGCTGCCGCTGAATTTAATCAAGAAACGACGGCTGTTGTTTAGGTCTGTGCACTCCTGCCCTCTTCTCTCCTTCCTCCTTCTCCTTTTTTCTCTCTGGAGAGATGGCTCAGGACCTCACAAAATAATGGAAACCCAAGCGTATTGGCCTCAGGTTCTCAGCAGAACAGATGGTTTAATAAGATTTTGCTGCTTTCATGTTGCACACGTGCAATTTCAGTTCCTTCCCTTTGCTGTTTATGAAACACACCAAAAAACCTCCTGTGCTATGAATATGCCCACGTTGCTTACGGGGCACCTTCAAACTGCCAGTCCTCACCCCACATAATCTCCTTTAATCTTCTAGGACTCCTGTGTAGGACGGCCTCTTATTCCCATTGTATAGGTAGGAATACTGAGCTTCAGATTTGTTTGTCCAAAGCCAGGAGAGGTCAAGGATGGAGCCAAGATTTTAACCAAGGACTGTTTGACGTCAATATTGTGTCCATTCTTTTTCTTTTCTTATTTCTTAAACTGTCCTTATTTAAAAGTCTCTTTGATAAATACATAAAGGTCTCTTTTATTAAAACAGGTACATATATACACATATGTAACTAAATCACTTTGCTATATACTTGAAAGTAATCCAATACTGTAAATCAACTATGTATCAATGGAAAAAAAAAAAACTCTTTTAAGCCCTCCTTGCAATCCCTACCTACTCTTCATGGGCATTCACTGTTATTCGTGTCTCACGGTCCCTCTGGACCTCCCTGTTCATTTCCAGACATACAGATACATACATGCACACATTGAATGTATTGTTGCCCTTGCCTTTTAAAACAATCACTCCCCTCTTTGCGGTCATTTAGGTCACTGGGTTGCTTTCAATTTTTATAAGTGAAGCTGCAAGGACCCCCTTTGTGCACCATCTCTGTGCATGAGACTATTTATGCAGGTTCACAGGAGCCAGATTCTGTGGTGTCAGAAGAACTGGCACATTAATAATTTGGATAGATATTGCCAATTACCCCCAAAAAGGATTCACTCAGTTCAACTGCCACCAAGAGTATATAACAGTGCCCATTTCACCACATCATCACCAGCACTGAATGTTATTCATGTTTCAGATGTTCGATGATATGATGGATGATAAATAGTATTTTACTTACTTTAGTTTGCATCTATTTAATTTTCAAAAGTTTATTGACTGCATTTATTCCAGGCTTATCTTTTGGCCATTTTCTCTTTATCTTTTAAAGTTTTTTAGGCCACAGCACGTGGCGTGTGGGGTCTTAAGTTCCCCGATCAGGGAGTGAATCCACGCGCCCTGTGATGGGAGTGTGCAGTCTCACCATTGGGTGGGCAGAGGAGTCTCTGGATGTTTTCTTATTAGATTTTTAAAATTGATTTGATTGAGCTCTTTATATATTATGGCTCTTTATCTTTGTGTCTCTGTTCTCTCTACCATATTCTGATTCTAAGAACTCAGCTTAGAATGTGAGGAACAGGGTTTCGGGGAGAATGGATGCATGTACATGTGCGGCTGAGTCTCTTGGCTGTTTATCTGAAACCACCGCAGCATTGCTCGTCAGCTACACCCCAGTACAAAGTAAAAAGCTTAAAGTTTGAAAAGGAAAAAGAATACGAATGATAAAGCCGTACTAATTGGTTGAACTCTGGTATCCTGGTGAATGCCTCTATCCGTGGCTGAAGACCATCTTTCTCTTTAGCTCTGGACATGGTCTAAGTGTCAAAATGATAAAGACTTTCCAAGTCTGTTCTGTTCAGTGGCAGGTTCCCCTTGGGATGGTTGGGCTTAGATCAAAACTAAAGTTAACTGACCTCGTGACTCAACTTCTCTGAGCCTCAGTTTTCTCACTTGTAAAATGGGATCGATAACACGAACCCCTTAGGGTTTCGCGGTAGGAGCTTCCCTTCCTCCCCAGGGTCTAGGGCGCCACCTCAGCTGAAGCCCCTCAAGCCCTTCTCAAATCCCTGGCCAGGATGCCTCTTTTCCAGCTCCACAGCCATCAGCCTTCGTAGCCCTCAGCTCCTGCTGGAGGATCTGTCGTGTGCTGTGGGTGCTGAGCCCCCCAAGGCTGTCATCTCCGCCCCGAGACATTGCTCTGAAAGCCTGGACAATCTCCACTCCCTTCCTACCAAATAATGCACACAAGGGATTTCCCTGGGGGTCTGGTGGGTTAAGAATCTGCCTTTCAATGCAGGGGACATGGGTTCGATTCCTGGTCACAGCGAAGCTCCCACATGCCACAGGGCAACTAAGCCTGCTTGCGGCAACTACTGAGCTCGCACACCTCAACTTGAGAAGTCTGCCCACCGCGACAAAGACCCAGCGCAGCCAGAAAATGATGATCAAATACAGCACACGAGGGCTGTCAGTCAGCACTTACCGACCTCCCGTTTGGGGCTCCTCTTTGCTTCCTAGTCTCAGCCCACTCACCCATGTCCCTCTTGCCCCAGATCACGGTGACCAGCCTGGACTCTTGAGTCATTCTATAAACTGGTCTCGGGCCTGACCCAGGGAAGTCCTCCTCAGGACCCGTCCCTCTCATGCACCGTCCCGTGGACATGGGTGCTGCCCGCTTCAGAGCCCCTGGCCTGGGCCTGGCTCCTTCCAGGGCCAGTGTCCACTGCTCCCTGAGGTCCTCCGGGGCAAGGGCCTGGCCTCAAACATCTGTGTTCCCAGGCGACACCTCCCAGGGACACGAGTTCGGGACAGACCTGCAGTAGCCATTGACGATCCTTCCAGAAACCACCTTCCGGAAAGGCTCCCAGGTCTTAGCTTCTCCATCCACAGGCGCGCCCAGCAGGACGACGTCCTCAATGATCCCTTGGCAATCTGGAGAGAGACCCCAGGAAAGATCGTCAGTGCCTCTGGCCTCAGTGGGTCCTGCGAGGGGCCGTCCAACAGCGGTGGAAGAAATGATACGACACCCACATGCGCGCAGATACAGACTCACTATCGTTCAGTCGCCCAGTCATGTCCGACAATTTACGACCCCACGGGCTGCAGCGCGCTAGGCTTCCCTGTCCTCGCAGGCACAAACACATTCGTGCAACCATTCACGCAGATGCACACACAGACTGCGGCTCCTGTTCACCGAGTTTCAGGCCCTGGGTCAAGCCCTCTGGTGCCTGAGACATTCCTACAAAGCCCACACCCCGAAACTACTGCGCCTGTGCCCCACAGCTAGAGAAGGTGCCACAGCAAGACCCAGCGCAGCCTAAAAGGAATGAAGGAGTAGATAGGCACACACCATCCCCGTCTCGGAGTTAAGGAAAACCAGAGACTTTCAGGATCACACGGCCAGCGGGCAGCGCAGTCCAAGTGGGGACCCACGTCTATCTCCACCATCCATGAAGCTCATGACTGACCGTGGACTTGGATGGAGCGTTCCCCTTTAGAAGGCTTGCTGCAGGTGCCAGGCAGGAGATACCACAGCCTTCCTCTGCAACAGCCCCTGGGGGCCTGTACGGCCTGGCGGTAAGGCGGGGGTGCAGAGGAGAGGGGGGCGAAAGGGCATGGAGTGGCGTGTCGGTGCTGACCTAGCGGTTCAGGCTATTTGAGGCAAGGGCTCCTCACGCTGCAGCCCAGGGGTGAGTGCAGGCCTGTGGGGTGTCTGTCCTCTCAGCGTAGAGCAGAGAAGCAGTGTCTTTGATGTCCCCGCAGACTGGAAACCCACCGCTCACACGCACTTTGAGAAGCGCTGCTCTCAGCCCACCGGGTGCTCGTGCGCGCCCCGCCGCAGCCGCTCTCCACCCGAGCCAGCTCTGTTTGCTCTGGCCTCGGCTCACTCGTTTGCACCCGTCTCCTCCTCTGACCTCTGGGTTCAGGGAGGGCAGGGCTCCGGCTTGCCGTGGTCACAGCCGTACAGCACAGAGCCTGGTCTATCCCTGGGGTTCAAGAAGGGTGTGAATGAAGGCGTGAGTGAACACATGGCCGTCCCCTGGGACAGCCAGGATACGCTCTTTGTAGGCACAAAGCTCTGGGTTCAAATCCCAGCTTAGTGACTTCCGAGCTAAGTCACTTCTCTGAGCCTACAAGTGGCCATGGTACGGCCTTGAGGGTCTCTGGACTGCACGGAGATCCGACCAGTCCATCCTAAAGGAAATCTGTCCTGAATACTCACTGGAAGGACTGATGCTGAAGCTGAAACTCCAATACCTGATGCAAAAAAGCTGACTCACTGGAAAAGACCCAGATGCTGGGAAACATTGAAGGTGGAGGAGAAGGGGATGACAGAGGATGAGATGGTTGGATGGCATCACCGACTCACTGGACATGAGTTTGAGTAAGCTCTGGGAGCTGGCAATGGACAGGGAGGCCTGGCGTGCTGCAGTCCATGGGGTCGCAAAGAGTCGGACACGACTGAGTGACCGAACTGAACTGAGGGTCTTTATGGGGGTGAAGTCATGGTGGGGAAAAGCCAGGGCGGTGAACGCACAGTGGAAGCTGGGGGTGCCCTGCCTGCCTTGCTCCCCCACCTCCCAGCACAGAGCTCCTTCTCAGAGCCTCGAGGGCCCCTACACTTGGGGAGTTACCTGCTCTGTGTTATTCTTGGGGAGTGGGCCCCACAGGCACAACTCAGCCAGCCCTGCCCGTCTCCTGCTGAGAGACACGGGGCGGCTGGCTTCTTCTCCCTGGGCTCCGGTTTCTAAGCAGAGTGCATCTGGTTTCCATCTGAGCTGCATGTCAGAGTTTGAGTAAGGGGTTCGGGCTAACGGGAGTCTGAGAACCCCTGTGCTCCCCTGGCTCTGAAAGATCAGATTCCCTGGCAAGAATCCTGACGTCACTCCTTGGCTTCCAGGGAGGGGATAATCTGGCAGAGAGATGTGAAGCTACAGGAAGCTGGAGGTTCGTGTGGAGTGGTGAAGATGACTCAGATACTCCTCCACCTAAGGGCTATTCCAGGGCTTGAGTTTCCAGTGAGGCTGTAGATTTCATTCTGAACCCTGCCCTTGGCTGATGAGGAAACACGGGGTGTCAGAGGGGAGAGGGGGGTGCCGAAGGTCACACGGGTAGTGAGAACACAGCTGAGCCCAGAACCCAGCCCGGGGAGCTGCCAGGTCCTGGGCACGCCCCCAGCAGCAGCAGCTGGTGCAGCGACCACGGAGGGGGTTACCATCGCCCTCACAGTGCTAACAGCTGTGGGCCAAGACCAGCGACGGGGCTTTGCGCTCTCTCTGGACGCCGGCCACTCAGGGCACCTGCCCGATGAATCTCAGGAGCTCTGCTGCCCCAGGGGCCATCACCTGGTGGGCTGGGACCCCTTGTGGCCAGCAGTGGGATTGCAGCATTCCCCACCAGGTCGCCAGGGCGACCGCCAGGACGCGGAGACTCCCCTCCGACAACTATGACAAACAGCAAAGCCTTTTGCTGAACTGAGACTAGCAGCTGAAACTCCAAAACAGCCCAGAACAGTCAAATCCAGCCAGGGTGGGCGGCGAGCCGGGAACATAGTTACTGAAGGCTGGTTGGAAACTGACTTTTCGAGACCTCCTCCCCTTCTGATGGTTACGCAGTCAGAGGCGCTCTCCTTACATCTTAAAACATGATTTGCTCTCTGGAACAAAAGGCAAACCTGGAGATAGGCCACGAAGCCGACTCTTGGTGACACACAGGTGTCAGCTAAAAAACTTAGCGGGAATCCTTTTAGACCCACCCAAGGGAGAATCCTACGTCCTGTTGCCAGAATGATAGAGTCCAGGAGGGGAAGTCTGCGTTAAGAAAACCGGCCACTGAATTACACGCTGGGGGAAAAAAGTCAAAATTCATTGTTTGGTACAAAACTTTATAATACCAGAAAATTTCAGTCTACCAGGTAAAACAGAACATCCTCACTCAGGTACCACTTTTAGAGTCAAGAAGGGCCCTTCCATGGACACGTCATTCTTCATGTCACAGTGGAGTTCCCTCGTGGTCCAGCAGCTAGGACTCCACACTCCAAATGTAGGGTGTCTGGGTTCAACCCCTGGTCAGGGGACTAGACCCCGTATGCCACAACTAAGACCCAGCAGAGCCAAATAAATGTTTTAAAAAGGAAACTGGGATTTAACATTCTAGTAATAGTAACAACGAATATAAGACCCACTTACCACTGTTTAACTGCAGGGGCCATAAATGTTTTCTGAAATATGTGGGATTTATTCCAGTTGCTACCATCAACTTTTCTTCCTGTGAATTTTTAAGGTGTGAAGATAGTCCCATAGCTTAATAAACAGTCAGGGGTCCAACAAGCATTGGTCACCTTCAAGTAGAGGACACAGGCATGCCCAGCTTTTAGGCATGGATTCCTTATTTTTTAAGCAATCCTGTGTATGTTTTCAACACAATGCTTTTACTGCGAAGATGGAGGCCCTTCACCCTGTTCAGTTCAGTTCAGTTCAGTTGCTCAGTCGTGTCTGACTCTTCGCAACCCCATGAATCACAGCACACCAGGCCTCCCTGTCCATCACCAACACCCGGAGATCACTCAGACTCATGTCCATCGCGTCGGTGATGCCATCCAGCCATCTCAACCTCTGTCGTCTCCTTCTCCTCCTGCCCCCAATCCTTCCCAGCATCAGAGTTTTTTCCAATGAGTCAACTCTTTGCATGAGGTGGCCAAAGTACTGGAGTTTCAGCTTTAGCATCATTTCTTCCAAAGAAATCCCAGGGCTGATCTCCTTTAGAATAGACTGGTTGGATCTCCTTGCAGTCCAAGGGACTCTCAAGAGTCTTCTCCAACACCACAGTTCAAAAGCATCAATTCTTCGGCACTCAGCCTTCTTCACAGTCCAGCTCTCACATCCATACATGACCACAAGAAAAACCATAGCCTTGACTAGACGGACCGGACCTCAGTCGGCAAAGTAATGTCTCTGCTTTTGAATATACTATCTAGGTTGGTCATAACTTTTCTTCCAAGGACTAAGCGTCTTTTAATTTGCAGTCACCATCTGCAGTGATTTTGGAGCCCCCAAAAATAAAGTCTGACACTGTTTCCCCATCTATTTGCCATGAAGTGATGGGACCGGATGCCATGATCTTTGTTTTCTGAATGTTGAGCTTTAAGCCAACTTTTTCACTCTCCTCTTTCACTTTCATCAAGAGACTCTTTAGTTCTTCACTTTCTGCCATAAGGGTGGTGTCATCTCATATCTGAGGTTACTGATATTTCTCCTGGCAATCTTGATTCCAGCTTGTGTTTCTTCCAGCCCAGCGTTTCTCATGATGTACTCTGCATAGAAGTTAAATAAGCAGAGTGACAATACCTGCTTACTTGATGTACTCCCTTTCCTATTTGGAACAAGTCTGTTGTTCCATGTCCAGTTCTAACTGTTGCTTCCTGACTTGCATACAGATTTCTCAAAAGGCAGGTTCAGGTGGTCTGGTATTCCCATCTCTTTCAGAATTTTCCACAGTTTCTTGTGATGCACACAATCAAAGGCTTTGGCATAGTCAATAAAGCAGAAATCGATGTTTTTCTGGAAATCTTTTGCTTTTTCCATGATCCAGTGGATGTTGGCAATTTGATCTCTGGTTCCTCTGCCTTTTCTAAAAGCAGCTTGAACATCAGGGAGTTCACGGTTCACGTATTGCTGACGCCTGGCTTGGAGAATTTTGAGCATTACTTTACTAGTGTGTGAGATGAGTGCAATTGTGCAGTAGTTGGAGCATTCTTTGGCATTGCCTTTCTTTGAGATTGGAATGAAAATCGACCTTTTCCAGTCCTGTGGCCACTGTTGAGTTTTCCAAATTTGCTGGCATATTGAGTGCAGCACTTTCACAGCATTATCTTTCAGGATTTGAAACAGCTCCACTGGAATTCCATCACCTCCACTAGCTTTGTTCATAGTGATGCTTTCTAAGGCCCACTTGACTTCACATTCCAAGATGTCTGGCTCTAGATTAGTGATCACATCATCATGACTATCTGGGTCGTAAAGATCTTTTTTTGTACAGTTCTTCCAGGTATTCTTGCCACCTCTTCTTAATATCTTCTGCTTCTGTTAGGACTTTGGATTTAAGGCAGCTCCATCCGTCCAGCAGTGGAGAAGAAAGCTCTATCCGTCCTGTCTTTTCTTCTTTTCAGTTATGTATTTATTTGTTTGGCTGCACTGGATTGGAGTCGAGGCGCACGGGATCTTCCACCTTTGCTGCGGCACGCGGGATCCAGTCCCCTGAGCAGGGGCGGAGCCCAGGCCCCCTGCACTGGGGGTGGGGAGACTTGGCCGCTGAAGCACCAGGAAGTGCTCCTGAGTCTCGTCCTCACCTCTCCACTTTCGGTGCTCTTCGTCACTCACGTTTGCTATGAGAAACACTACTTTTCCAAACTGTCTTTGGCTTCTCTCTCTTATTTTTATTCTTAATATGGGAGCCAAAGTGATCCCTTTAAAAGTCAAGTTGTAGGCACGAGGCAGGTACCTTCTGGGGGTGATGGAAATTTTCGACAACGGAGTCGTGTGATGGTTTGGACTGTGCGTTTGCTGAAAATCACTGACTTATGCACTGAAGATGGGGGGATTGTGTAATACGCAAATTACACTGGAGGGAGAGTCCGATCATTTCACTCTCATGCTCAAGACCCTCTCGTGGGGCCCATCTCTCCTGGGGTAAGTCATCTTCAGCAGCTCCTGAAGCCCCCTGAGACCTCCCCGCCACGTCCCCTCGCTCGCTCTGCTCCAGCCAGACTGGCCTCGCTGTTCCAGAACACGCCAGGCCTTTCCCTCGAGGACCCCTCCTCCCAGTGCCGTTCCCCCTGACATCCACATGCCTCCCCCCGGCACCTCTCCACTTAACTGTCACCCTCCAAAGGGAGGAAGATTCGACCTCCCACCCTGATCAGGAGTCCCATCTCTCTTCTCTGATTTCCTTTTCTCCACAGCACTTGAAACCATCTGCCTCATAACCTAGTTGTCTTAAAAAATCTCTTTTGCAGTCTATCTGCCAATACATGGGGCCTTCCCGAGGGCTGAGATGTTCTTTCTCATGTTCCCCAGGGAGGTCTATATAGTCAAAACTATGGTTTTTCCAGGAGTCATGTATGGATGTGAGAGTTGGACGATAAAAAAGGCTGAGTACCGAAGAATTGATGCTTTTGTACTGTGGTGCTGGAGAAGACTCTTGAGAGTCCCTTGGACTACAAGGAGATCAAAACAGCCAATCCTAAAGGAAATCAGTCCTGAATATTCATTGGAAGGACTGATGCTGAAGCTGAAACTCCAATACCTGATGCAAAAAAGCTGACTCACTGGAAAAGACCCTGATGCTGGGAAAGACTGAAGGCAGGAGGAGAAGGGGACAACAGAGGAGGAGATGGTGGAATGGTATCACTGACTCAATGGATACGAGTTTGAGCAAGCTCAGGGAGTTAGTGAAGGACAGGGAAGTCTGGTGTGCTGCAGTCCTTGGGGATCGCAAAGAGTTGAACACGGCTGAGTGACTGAGCAACAACAGGGAATCCCCAGTGCCCTCAGCAAACAGCACCTGGCAGAGGTGCTGTGCTCAGTAAGTACTTGTGGGATGAATGAAAGAAAGCCACGGGACCTGGCAGTATGAACCCTTTGTGGTGAGAACACATGCAAAAAATTTTTTTTTTCCTTCCTGGTACAACTTCTTCTGAGAGGTGCGAGTCGAGGATCCCTGTAGACTGGACAGTGAAGAGCAAGAGCCGACTCTGCTGAGAGGAACTGTACGAGTGTTAACCACTGCTCTCAGTTGTCGAGGTTCCCCGGTGGCTCAGTCGGTAAAGAGGCCCCTGCAGTACAGGAGACACGAGTTTCATCCCTGGGGTGGGAAGATCCCCCAGAGGAGGGCAAGGCAGCCCACTCCAGTACTGCTGCCTGGAGAATCCCATGGACAGAAGAGCCTGGTGGGCCACAGTCCCTAGGGTCGCAAAGAGTTGCACACGACTGAAGCAACTGAGCACTCAAGCGCAGACTCAGCTCTTAAACCGCTGGTCTCCAGGGTTCTGCTCCTGTGGCTAGCTGCGGTCTGCAGCGGGCAAGAACACGAACGGTCCTTCTGATCCTGCCCTGCCTGAGCCCACCCACCCTCAGTCTCCTCCCCTGGCTTCTGACCGTGTGAGCCAGAGGCTCATGGTGACCCTCCCAAGAAGCACCTGACATCAGCCATATCCACAGAATCCCCTGGGCTTGGCCTACATGACATGGAAGGCTCGGGATCTCCAGACCTTCAGGAGCTTCGTGGTGTAGCTCAAGGTGTCCCATCTCTGGGGGCAAAGATCCAGAGCGAATTTGAGGGCCTGCATAAGTGCAAACCACCCCGGCCAGTTAAATGCTGCCTGTCGCACACGGCTGCTGCTGCTGCTGCTGAGTCGCTTCAGTCGTGTCCGACTCTGGGCGACCCCATAGACGGCAGCCCACCAGGCTCCCCCGTCCCTGGGATTCTCCAGGCAAGAGTACTGGAGTGGGGCGCCATCGCCCCGGCAGGTGTCATGATTAGGACTATCAGATAGATGGCTGTTTCGACTCACAGAATTTCTGGATTCAGGTAGCTTTATGTCATTACGTACTTTCTCCACTAGGAGACACTGAGTGACAAGTGCCGCACACAGGGCTGGGAAATGTTTGCCAGCAGAAAGGGCCCACGGGCACAGAAGGTTGGGAATCGCCAGTCTGGGAGAAGTTGCTTGACTTTGAGCACGAGAGAAATCTTCAAATGCTGGTTTTGCATGAATTGAAGTCAGTTATTTAGTAACTTGGAGCCTTAGCTTCCTCGTGTAAAATGGAGATAATACAATGATGTTGGTTTCCCAGGGCTGGAGTGAGGCTGTTGTATGCTCAGGGTGGTGCCTGGCACATGCCTGGTCAGTGGGATCCACTGTTTTTCCCATGCAGACAATCAAGTTGGCAGCGAGGTGGAAATGGTGGGCAGGACGCACTGTTTTAGGAGATGGCTTCGCCGTTACAGTACCACGCCTGTTGCTGCTGCTGCTGCTGCTGAGTCACTTCAGTCATGTCCGACTCTGTGCGACCCTGTAGACGGCAGCCCACCAGGCTCCCCTGCCCCTGGGAATCTCCAGGCAAGAGCACTGGAGTGGGTTGCCATTTCCTTCTCCAATGCATGAAAGTGAAAAGTGAAAGTGAAGTTGCTCAGTCATGTCCAACTCTTCGAGACCCCATGGACTGCAGCCCAGCAGGCTCCCCCGTCCATGGGATTTTCCAGGCAAGAGTACTGGAGAGGGGTGCCACTGCCTTCTCCATGCCTGTTTCTAGCCAGCTGCTAATTGCAGATCCCATCTGAGGAGTCAGTGCTGGGGAGCGGTGGTGCCAGGCACGTGGGGAGGACGAAGCCTCCGGAGGGAAGGAGCTGTAGAGCTGTAAGCTACGGTTAAACACTTCCTCATTGACTTAAAAATTTTTTTTTTGGCCCCGCCACTCAGCTTGTGGGATCTCAGTTACCCAACTAAGGATTGAACCCTCACCCCTGGCAGGGAAAGCACACAGTCCTAACCACTGGACCACCAGGAAAGTCCCCCCCAAAAAAAAAAAAAAGAAATTATAATGGCAGCCCACTCCAGTGCTCTTGCCTGGCAAATCCCATGGACAGAGGAGCCCTGTAGGCTGCAGTCCATGGGGTCGCACAGAGTTGGACACAACTGAGCGACTTTACTTTCACGTTTCACTTTCATGCATTGGAGAAGGAAATGGCAACCCACTCCAGTGTTCTTGCCTGGAGACTCCCAGGGGCGGCAGAGCCTGGGGGGCTGCCGTCTCTGGGGTTGCACAGAATCGGATACGACTGAAGCAACTTAGCAGCAGCAGCAGCGGCACTCGTAACATAAGAGTTTTCATCTTGACCATTTAAAAAAATTTTTGATGTGAACCTTTTAAAAAAGTCTTTATTGAATTTGTTACAATATTGCTTCTGTTTTAGTTTTTAGCTGCTAGGTTTGTGGGATCTTAGTTTCCCGAGTAGGGGTCCCAACCCCCTGCACTGGAAGGCTACATCTTACCCACTGGTCCTCCAGGGACGTTCCTTAACCATTATTAGCAGCAGCAGCAGCGGCACTCGTAACATAAGAGTTTTCATCTTGACCATTTAAAAAAATTTTTGATGTGAACCTTTTAAAAAAGTCTTTATTGAATTTGTTACAATATTGCTTCTGTTTTAGTTTTTAGCTGCTAGGTTTGTGGGATCTTAGTTTCCCGAGTAGGGGTCCCAACCCCCTGCACTGGAAGGCTACATCTTACCCACTGGTCCTCCAGGGACGTTCCTTAACCATTTTTAAGAGCACAGTTCAGTAGCATCAAGTATAGCCACAGTGTTGTGCAACCACCTTGCTTTTTATCACTCAGGATTTAGATAAATCAGTTTCTATCTTGTCAACTGCTCTTATCATGCCAGTTTTCTGATATGACACTTTTACCACCGGGTGCTCCTGAGACTGTCTTAGTTTTCCAAACGAAACAAATCACACATACAAAAAAAAACCCCAAGAGCTGAGAATGGCCACTTTACAACAGCAAGAATCCTTTCACTCTAGAGCCTTGGTCTTTAAAATCTTCTATGTTGTTGTTCAGTCCCCAAGTCGTGTCTGACCCTTTGCAACCCCCTGGACTGCAGCACGCCAGACCTCCCTGTCCTTCATTATCTCCTGGAGCTTGCTCAAACTCATGTCCAGCAAGTCGGCGATGCCATCCAACCATCTCATCCTCTGTCGTCCCCTTCTCGTCCTGCCTTCAGTCTTTCCCAGCATCAGGGTCTTTTCCAAGAGTCAGTCTTTCCCAGCATCAGGTGGCCAAAGTATTGGAGCTTCAGCTTCAGCATCAGTCCTTCCAATGAATATTCAGGGTTGATTTCCTCTAGGATTGACTGGTTGGATCTCCAACGGACTCCCATGAGTCTTCTCCTGCACCACAATTTGAAAGATCAATTCTTTGGCACTCAAGCTTCTTTAAGGTCCAGCTCTCACCTCTCTACATGACTAATGGGAAAACCATAGCTTTGACTCTATGGACCTTTGTCAGCAAAGTGATGTCTGCTTTCTAATATGCCGTCTAGGTTTCTCACAGCCTTTTTTCCAAGGAGCAAGTGTCTTACAATCTCATGGCTGCAGTCACCATCCGCAGTGACTGTGAGGTCCCAAAAAATAAAACTGTCATTGCTTCCACTTTTTCCCCTTCTATTTGCCATGAAGTGATGAGACAAGATGCTGCAATCTTAGTTTTTTGAATGTGGAATTTTAAGCCAGCTTTTTCCCTCTCCTCTTTCACCCTCGTGAAGATGGTCTTCAGTTCCCCTTCACTTTCTGCCATTAGAGTAGTAGCGTCTGCATATCTGAGGTTGTCGCTAAACTGAGTTTCTGTCGAACTAAACATTCTTAAAATGTACCAAGTAGGGCTAGCTCTTTCAGAGTCCCACAGAGAATCCCTTCTGTAAGATGAGGGGGGACCCTGTGTCGCTGGGAATGGCCACTCCCAGCTTCGCCTCTGTCATTCTGTCCTCTCCAGACCATGTGCTTTCGGAACGGGAGGCAGGTCCTGCCGGTGCCTGCCAGGTCTCTCCAACCAGCCTCCTCTAGGAGCGTCACAGAAACCTTACCCCACGGCAGGAAAAGCCACATCACACGCTCCCACAAGCTATCACACTGTCAGTAAGGAGATTCTCCCGCGCTGCAAAGACCACAGTTTGAGAAGCGAAAAAGAAGAATGTTCTTCTTCCTGGCAGCGGGTCGTGTGTGCACAGAGAGATAAGGTGGGAAACGAATGAGGAAGTTATCTCCTATTGGCGGGTCCAGAAAACAGACCTTGAAGAAAATGCTGTGAACCGCATCTAACACAAATGAAATCCATGCCAAAGACACACGTACACGCAAGATAAACGCACAGACACGGCGGAGGGGAGGAGAGGTCCAGGAGCCGGAGGGAAGGGAGATGAAGGCGAGCTTTGACTGTCCCCCTCCCCCCAACCCTTCAGTGGAATGAGGTTCACACTAGAAAGAACCGTTTAAGGGAGCCCGTTTGGATGGATTATAGGGATTTGGAATGATTTCTTCATGGAAGGAGTAAGCCTTCATCTCTCCCTTTCGATTCCTGTCTTTTCCATTCGGCAAAGTGGTAAGGCTGTTACTAGCATCCAGGGGACCGAAAAATTAATCTGCATGCCTGACCTCCCGTGCCGCCCACCCGCCTCTCCAGGGGAGGCGAAAGCTGGGTCTGTCTGCAGACAAAGCAACTGGGAGATGCGATTCCGTAGAAGGGAAAGAAATCACATCAAAGGCGATGTCTGCTGTCCTGGAGATGAAAGCCAGCTGACTGAAGGACAGTCTGCTCTGCATTTCAGCTGGTATCCAGTGGCGGCCCAGACGCAGTTTTCAGCTAAGTGAGAGTTTAGGAACTCAAGGGTCAGGATGTTTAAGTGTATCTGAGCTTAGTGAGGAACTCTGGCCTCGGTTTTATCCTTCAAGTATCACAGGCAGTAATGCTGGTCTAACTCCAGAGGAGCTGGGAGAGAAACTGGAGAGAGAGATCGTGCTGCAAAGGCTTTCCCTTTGTGGTTTGCTTTTAAATGAAGTTCCGGTATTCTGTTTCTTAACCTCCCTTCTTTTCTTTGTCATCCTCACAGCTTACCGAGGCTAAGAGCTTTACACATATACTGCTTCATTCTCTTCTCATAGCAATCCTAGGAGGTAAGCAGGACTACTCCCATTTTATGATGGGAAAACTTGCCTCAGAGACACTAAGTAATTTGCTCAAAGTCACACAATAAGGGGCAGAGGGGAATTCAGTGATCCCTACATTTTCTTTCCTACTCTACTTCCCTAATCTTGAACCAAAACATGCCTTTTGATAACTGCGACATCTTCTAAAAGTGAATATTAAAAACAGAACAATACAACTTGCCAAGATAAACAGTTCTTATTCGGTTGATTCGAGACACACAGTTAGCAGGCTGGAGTTTGCTGGAAGACTGATATCCTGATGTGGGCACCACCCCAAAGGCACGTGACCTTTTGCTTTGCTAATCTTGGGAACACCTGCCAAATCAAGTGGGTGGAAAGATCCCACAAAGAAAGAGGGGTCTGCAGGAAACATGCCACACTGCAGTTTCTGATGGGGAGTTATGGCTGTCAGTCCGTACCCTAGCATGGGCACTCAATTCCCCACCAGAAGGGTTAAACTGAGCAAGATGACGTAACTAGAAACAGCTGCTGGTCAGCTTCAGGCTGTGAGCCAGGACACCACCTGCAGTTTCATTATCTATATGCACATACACAAAGAAAATGTCTTATATAGTCTATTGGTTAGCTACTGCTGTGTAACAAATAATCCCCAGACTCAGTGACTTGCAGTAACCATCTGTTATTTCTCATGAGCCTACCAATGGGCTATGCAGTTTGGCTCAGATTATCCCAGCCTGCTTGATCCCACTGGGTTTACTCACGTGTCTATGACCAGCTGGTGGGTAGGCTGGGGCTGGCTAAGATTATGCGGCTTTGCCTCACGTGTCTTCCATCCTCCAGGGGGCTAGCCTTGACTTGTTCTTAAGGCAAGGGTGAAACCCACATGCAAGGCCTTCTGAAGCTTAAGTTTGAAATGGATATGTCACTGTTTTTACTTTTTTTTAGCGAATGCAAGTAACAAGGCCAGCCAAGATTCAAAGGGTGGAGAAATGGACTGCACTTCTTGATGGGAAGAGCTTCAAGGTCATATTGAAAAAGATGTGAAAACAGGGAGGGGTGGAGAAGTAGGGCCGGTTTTTTTTGCAGTCAGTCTACCGCAGATATACGTAATATATCTGAAACACGGCAAAGTACTGAGAGCTCATGTGCAATAAGCCATGGGTTAAAAACCCCCGGTGATACCAGTGCTAGGTGAATGTTCCTTTGAATTCTCACCTAGTGAGGAGTGGGAGGAACACCAGGTGGGAATGTCACCTGGGGACTGAAGTGGCCTAGCCAGGATGTTGGCATGTGGCTGTTTTCAGGGATGTGGTTTTGGGACCCTGAATGAAGGCAGGATCCTCCTAGAGAACTGGAAAATAGGCCAAGGCAGAATACTTTAGGCAAGATCACGGTGGGGTGTTCAAGTGCTGATTTGATGAAATGCAAGATCAAGCAACCAGGTCCAGAGGGCCAGTGATCAGAGCTGCAGAGCGGGGTCTGGAGGCCTTTATTCAATTCTGATAAAGGCAGCTAGTGGTCATGAGCATGGTCCTGGATCCGGGAACGGGGTTAGCTGTTCTGCCTTTATTATCACAGTAACAGTCACTGTTTTTTGAAGTAGAGTTCCCTGAGTAGTTACTGCAGCAACGGTCTCTTTGAGGTAAACTTGCTCAGTCTTTGAAAATATCTTTTGGCTTCCACCTTGAATGACAGTTTAGCTGAATGGATAGACAGTTTTAGATTGACAGTTTTTTTTCTTTTCTTTTCTGGTTTCTATTGTTTTGAGAAGTCTCATTGGTCTAGTTGAGGTTTCTAAGTATTATTTTTAAAAATTCATTTTAAAAGTAATAACTCCTTTTTAATCTCTGGAGTCCACTATGATCTGTGTAGGTCTAACACATTTATTCTGCTCAAGACTCATGCCCCCTGAACCTTAGAATCATGTCTATCAATCTCAGTCAATAAATTGTCTCTCTTTCCTATTCTCTCCTCTTTGGAGTTGGAATTAGGCGACTGTTGAACATTAACATCTCTTTCCTATCTTCTATCTCTTTGTCTCCCCACAATGCACTGGGAGCAATTTCTTCAAACTGATCCTCCAATTCATTACTTCCCTCTTTAAGGGTAAGCAAGTGTCGGTCACTCAGTCGTGCCTGACTGTTGGCAATCCCGTGGCAGTCTCAGAGGAGCCCACCAGGCTCCTCAGTCCATGAAATTCTCCAGGGAAGAACACTGGAGTGGGTTGCCATTTCCTTCTCCGGGGCTCCTGGAGGGGAGATTAGAATGGAACGTCTCAAGTCCAGGGAGCCCCAGGCATGCTCATTATCAGAGTGATCCTCTCCTTTGCAAGGCGCTTCTGACTGCCAGCTTGCTGAATTGTGAGCCATTCAGGAGCCATTGCTCTTCTGACCTTAACATATCTAATATGTGCCCCAAAGATCTTTCCTTTGGGAAAGACTTCTCGTTAGCTTTGTCTAATCTGCTTAACTTTCCCACCAAAGTTTTATTTCACGACTATTTTTTTCATTTCTAAAAGTTCCACTGGTTTCATTTTAAAATCTCCCTGTACATTTTCCCCCCAACATCTTACTCTTTCCACTTATCCTTCAATGTTTTAATTTATGTCCTTAATGATCGTAATCATGCTTCTTTTTTGGAGGGGGGCACTCCTTCAGGCCATTCTATTAAATTAAGGATCTAATCTTGACGTTTGCTTCTTTGCGCTTTTCCCATATGGTGGTTTTTTTTTTTTTTTTCATGCTTTTATAAATGTTATGGAATAAGACCTCATCTTTAAAGCTGCTCTTACATGGGAATCTGTGTAATTTGGGTTGAGGACCTGTATGGCAATGCCTGTGGCTGGGAACCTGGCTGAAAACCCACAGTGGTTATTCCCATTCTGCTAGTGCTCATAACCTGGGGTCCAGAGCGCTGCCTGCAGTTTAGGAGGTTCTCTGGACTCCAATGTCAGGTTCCCATTCTAACAGCGGTGGTCATGTTTCCACTGGGTACTTTACTTAAGGCGCCTAGATCTGGGTTCAAAATAAGATCTCCCGTGGTTGCTTCCTCTTCCCCGCTCCCAAGCTTTATAGCTCTTTGTTCCATTTCTGAAACAGATGATGCAGTGATTGCTGGTCAGGAACAGTCAGGGCAGAGGTCACCGATAAGCTGCTGGTAGTAATGTCTTTATGACTAACGCTGCCACATCCCTGCATGAACAGCCTTGCCCAACTGGAGCCTCAGATCCCAGAGCGGGCCCAGTCCTGGCAGCTGCTCGCCTCTCCGAATGACTCTGTGAGCATGAGTGCATGTCTGTGGGCCTGAGTCCAAGTTCCCGCTGGGGTAACTGGAGGCATATCCTAAACTTGGCCATTGCTCTTCCTCTTCTCTGCCAATGACTTTCTCCACACGGGTCTGCACAGGGCAGGGGCCTCCCAGTGACCTCTGCGATGCTGCGGAATCCTCAGAAACAACCCCATCTGAGTTCCCTTCCATCTTTTAAAATAAGTGCCACAGGAACCTGATCTTGTTTAGTTTTTGGTCATTAAAGAAAAAGGGGACATCGCTAGTGGACTAATGGGATTTGATTTTTCTTTCTTAAGAGAAGTTCTTTTTCAGAACACTTCCTCCTGATTTTCATCTGGGGAGGGGAAAAAGTCCACCGAGATGACAGCACACGTTGGGCAGCTGTGCCAGCAAAGCCCAGTGATGCTCGGGAGGGCAGGCCTTCTGCGTTGATGACATGAGCAGGGGTCCGGTGGGGCACGGGAGCCAGGCCAGGCCACGCCTGTCCCTCTCCTCATCCAGAAAGGGCTGGGGAATCGCTGACTTGCAGGGCTGTTGGGAAGACTCTAAGAGATGACGTCAGGAAACACCTTTCCCAGCAGGAGCTCGGTAAATACCAGATCCTCCCCCTCTTTGTATCTCTCCTCTTTTTTTTTTGGCTGCATTTTGCAGCTTGTGGGATCTTAGTTCCTCGACCAGGGATCAAATCCAGGCCTCCAGCGGCGAAAGTGTGGAGTCCTAACCACTGGACCGCCAGGGAACTACCCGCTGCTTTGCGTCTCTGATGTCTAATAAATACAGACAGGGAGGATGTGGCTGGCTGACACGGGAATCTCTCAGACAGAGGGAGGAGGCGCTCACTCCTGCACAAGCCTCATGGGACCCTCCCGGGCGGTGCCTGCTGGAAGCCCGCTCAGTGCTGGGCTCGTGAGGTGCTTGCACTACAAGTCACCACCAGATGGTGCCGTGGCAGCCACAGACGCTCCAGGTGTCCCGGGACTCTGCCAGGACCTTGCAGGAAAGCCATCTGCAAGAGCTGGGCTGACCACACCCCAGAGCACCCGCCACGCCCCAGGGTCCCTGAGACGAGCCCCAGAAGAAGGCTCCAGACCTGACCCTGCCTTTTACTGGCTGTGCAGCCTGGACAAGCTGTGTGAACACTCAGCTGTACCATTCAAGAGACAGGTCCAAGGTCCCCCCGGGGCAGTGGAGAGGGCCTTGCCGTGAGTCACGGGACCTAGGCCCACCCAGTTGGCTGGGACCATCAGCCAATGGGAAGAACCTGGCAGGAACGGCGACTCAGGCAGCTGGCTTCACTGAGCGCAGTTCAACAGGCCCTCCCAGGCCCTCCCTGTGGTCCCGGGGCTGCAGCTCCGAGTTCCCAATGCAGAGGCTTAGGCTTGATCCTGGTCAGGGAACTAGATCTCACATGCTGCAAATGAGACGCAGTGCAGCCAAATAAACAAATACATACATGTTAAAAAACAAATAACCCCCAGACCTCTCATGGGGTATCTAAGGCTGGGCCAAAGTTGGAGAAGACTCTTGAGAGTCCCTTGGACTGCAAGGAGATCCAACCAGTCCATCATAAAGGAGATCAGTCCTTAATATTCATTGGAAGGACTGATGCTGAAGCTGAAGCTCCAATACTTTGGCCACCTGATGGGAAGAGCTGACTCCTTGGAAAAGACCCTGATGCCGGGAAAGATTGAAGGTGGGAGGAGAAGGGGTTGACAGAGGACCGACTCGATGGACATGAGTTTGGGCAAGCTCCGGGAGTTGGTGATGGACAGGGAGGCCTGGCGTGCTGTGGTCCACAGGGTTGCAAAGAGTTGGACACGACTGAGCAACTAAACCGACTCCCTTGCTTGCTAAGCTGTGAGCCACGTTCAGCAACAGTCCCCTGAAGCCTCTGCCCCCAGCAACTGCTAAATTACTAAATGTAAAATTACACCAGTGAGAGTCCAGCTTGGGACTTGCCGCCTAATTAACATTCTTTCAAGTACCCAGGTGCTCCAAGCTGAAGAAATCGTTATCTCCCTGCCTGAGTTTCTGCAGACACCCCTGCTACCACCCTCCTGACAATCAGGCAGCACCCTGGAGAGGTCATGGTGTGGTCTTCATGGTACTGGGTCTGTAAACCTTTCCAGCGAGCAGAAGGCAGAGCTGTTTGAGGCTCTGATGGCTAATTAAGCCTGAACTCGAGCACTTAGCTCCTCACAGGAGAGCGTGAAACTCTCAGACAGAGTGAGGCAGGTTGAAAAGGAAGGTCTTACTACCAGCAGAGCTGGTGTCTCCATACCCCCTTATGGAAGTGAGAAACGGGATCAACGCTTTCTGCTTTTGTTCTGATGGTTAGGAAGTGAGTAGCTGAAGCCACAGCTCCGTTATAGCAGCTGGGTAATAACAGGAGAAGGTACAACCATAGCAGGAACAGGGACAAACAGCGGTTACTGAACGCCTGTGACTTGCCAGCCATTTTTGCTAAGCGCTTTACATATATCACCCTACTCAATTCTTTCAATCATGAGCTGAAGAAGGTATTACTAGATCCACTTCACAGGGGAGGAGACTGAGGCACAGGGATTAGGGACACGTGCTCAGTGGCAGAGCTGAGATTCGGGTCCAGGCCTGCCTGCAGGGTCCACTCTCCTGCACTGAGCACCCCAACTGGCTTGTGTCTCCTCTTCACATCTGTGCTTTCCTTTTGGCCCTGATGTTTCATATTTATCCATATTTCCTGAGAAGTCCTGCAAATCCAGGAGATGGGTTTTGCATAAATAAATAAATGCAGGTTGGAGTACCAGTGACCCAAAGAAAGAAGAACGTTCTAGAGACTTGAAAAGTCAGAGTTCACATGGGGACACTTACTCGGCGTGGCAGGGGCAGGGGGCCCCAAACTCAACCTCGGTCATTAAAATCTGAACTGTGGGGAACATTCCACCCACAGGCAGGAAGGTTCTAACCTTCTGTTCTACAAAACAGGCCTGGCGATTTTCTAAAAGACCACCACTGGGGATATTAGCTAAGTAGGCTTGCTAGTCACGGAATTCTTAGATTTAAGGGGAAAAAAAAACCCTAACAGTTTTCATTATGGAATGCTGTGAACTGAGATAGCCCATTACTATGTAAATTGAGGAGACTCGAAGTGCTTCCTTCCCCTGCTGGGATCCCCAATTCCCCAGAGGGCTGCTCCTTCATGCAGAGGGTCTGCATTCTTCAGTTATTATCAACCAGACTAGTTTACACAACATTCTCAGGGAGGGGGAGGCCCAGGAGGGAGGGAAACTGAGAAAGGTCCCTGGGTGGGGGTGTGTTCATGAGGCTGGCGGGGGGCCACAAGGGCTCACCGTGGCCGGGAAAGTAATTCCTGGAGGCCACCCCTCCCTCGCCCTGCAGAGAGAAGCTTTCGAAGATAATGTTTCCCAGGAGTTTAGACAGAGAGCATAGACATCTGCTCCATTTGCAGGTAATCGGCAATTACTGGTGGACCAAAATGAATCTGCATTCAGTTCCCAACGCTGTCTCTTGTGGATGTACTTAACAGGGACTCTGATCAGCTCTGCGTTCAAAATGGGTAAAACCTTGTTCCTAACAAGCCTGAGCACAGACCTGGCGGTACGCAGGCCACCCAGGCACTGGAGCCCTCGGGGCTCTGCCGCGGCGCCAGCGCCGCCCTGGAAACACGTGGACGCGAGCAGCCTTGACACACTCTTTCAGCAGGGCCTAATGTCCACAGTCCACAGGCCACCGACTTCCAGATTAGACTGACCCCTTCCTAAGTGCCTAACCAACCTGGGCAGAGTAGCAACTTCCCGTCACTGGGAGTGAGTAAGCAGATGCTAGTGGAGACTCCTGATGGATGATGTCAAGGGGATCCTATACGTGTAGGGCTCTGAACCAGATGACTCCAGATTGTCTGTTGGAACCCTGCATATAGGAGTCCATAATTTCTGATGTTGTGGGATAAAATGAGCAGCGAAGAATTGATGCTTTTGAACTGTGGTGCTGGAGAAGACTCTTGAGAGTCCCTTGGACTACAAGGGGATCCAACCAGTCAGTCCTCAAGGAAATCAACCCTGAATATTCATTGGAAGGACTGATGCTGAAGCTGAAGCTCCAGTACTCTGGCCACCTGATGTGAAGAGCTGACTCATTTGGAAAGACCCTGATGCTGGGAAAGACTGAGGGCAGGAGAAGGGGGCCACAGAGGAGATGGTTGGATGGCATCACCGACTCCATGGACATGAGTCTGAGCAAGCTCTGGGAGCTGGTGAAGGACAGGGAGGCCTGGCGTGTTGAGGTCCACGGGGTCACAGAGAGTCGGACATGACTGAGCGGCTGAACGCCAACAACAAGCACTGTGTGGTCACACCCCCGCCCTGAGAGGCTGAGCCGTCAGGCTGGGTCCCGGGCCCTCCACGTGCATGCTTGTGCCTCTTCCCTGTGCCAATCCCCCATTTCAAGAATGAAATGGAGGTAGGCCCTGCCTCCAGCCTCTTCTCTGGCAAGAGAGAAGGATCTCTACCGCGTCTTAGGTTCGTTTGCGCGTTAAGGGGAAACTCACGGGCCTTCCCCGGCAGCCCGGTGGTTCAGACGCTGCCTTCCAGTGTAGGTAGGGGCTGTGGGCTCTACATCGGGTCAGGGAGCTAAGACTCCACACTCCTCCTGGCCAAAAGTCCAAAACACAGCACACAAGCGATACTGGAACAAATTCAGCAAAGACGTTAAAAATGGTCCACATCAAAAAGAAAATAAGTCGAAAAATAAATAAACAAAGGAGAGAAAACACGCACGGCACTCAGTGTGGGGCCGCGTGCAGGCCGAGTGAACGCCGCTGACTCTGTGACCCCGCGACCGTCGCCCGCCAGGCTCCTCCGTCCAGGGGACTCTCCAGGCCAGAAGACCGGGGTGGGTAGCCTTTCCCTTCTCCAGGGGATCTTCTCGACCCAGGGATCAAACCTGGGTCTCTGCACTGCAGGCAGATTCTTAACTGTCTGGGCCACCAGGGAAGCCTCGGGTACAGAGCTTGTGGTTAAGCCTCGAGCAAGCCCGGGAGGCCCGTGTCCCATCCACTCCTCAGCCTGGCTTAGGGTGCGGCGGCTTCACCTAAGGCACCGGGACAGTGAGGAGCAGCTCACCTGTATCTCGCAGTCTCCAGGAGAAGCAGATGGATGGAGCCAACTCACAGATGCAGGATGGAAGGGGCAGCCAGGGCTGACGCCGCGGATGGGCTCGGGTGCCCAGAGTGCGGCGGGCCTTGCGGGCCCTTACTGGCTGAGTAAAAATACGAACAGGCGAGCCAGCGTATCCTGGGACGTCTTGCCAACGGCGTGGACAGGGCCGCCGCCCAGAGACAACGTGCAGGGTCACTGATCAATTCCCTTCACATCTTTTGAGAGTGAAGAGCAGCATCCGTGTACAAACAGCTGAGGCAGAACTGATTTCTCGGGTCGCGTGGCCACTTCCTGGCTCCGCTTCCGTGAGCCAGTCTGAACTGAGCTCTCTTTCCGATTTTTTGAGGCCTTTGAAAGTGACTGCATAGGAGCAATCCACTGGGTCTCTTGTGCTCGGATGGTGGCCCTTCTTGGCATCAGGCCCCGCACTCCACCCCCGGCCACCTGCTGGGGCCAGAAATACCCTTGGTCAGAGGATCAGTCACTTCCAAAGCAAATTCCATCTGTCGGCGGGCAGATGGACCAGGGAATTCTGGCTATGCTCCTCTCCTGCCCAAAGCTTGGCAGACGCACATTCTGTCCTGGATCTGAGCAGGCGGATCCTGCACACGCCGAGCACGTGCTGGCTGACCACACCTGCCGGGAGGTCCAGGGGTGGAGTGACCTGGGTCACTAGGAGCCTTGGGTGACCCACTGGCTGAGGTCTCGGGGCCGGTGGGGTCCATGTGTCCATGTAGCTCCAGCCTTTTACCACCCAAAGGCCTTGGCACTGTTCTCTGCAGGCGGCACTCATGGAGAACGTAAAACATGGGTCTCATGTCCCTCATCAAATGACAGGTAATCAGCCACTGACAGGTACCGGGTGCCTCGTATGTGCCAAGTTCTGTGCCAGGAGCTGGTGATACAGAGGTGAGCAACACAGACAGGGCCTGACCCAGAGCCCTGAGTGCAGAGCAGAGGGAGAGGGAGGAAGCAGGACGCGGCCGCAGGAGCGGGACCTGGACCGAGAGCCAGGGCCAGGCGCTGGGGGCAGCCTCAGCTCTGCCACCTCCCAGCTCTGCCTCTGGGGACCCCTCCAAGTCTCTGAGTCTCAGAGTCCTTGTCCACTCTCTATAGAGTATGTTGAGTCAGATGCCTGCCCATGAGGAAGTTGTGAGGATCCAAGTTAACAAAACTGACACCGTCAAGCATCGGCACAGACACCCGTCCCATCTGCGATGACGGACACCAAAGCAGAGACTTCCCTGGTGGCCCAGTGGTGAGGAATCTGCCTGCAATGCGGGAGGCCTGGGTTCTATCCCTGCATTGGGAAGATCCCCTAGAGAAGGGAACGGCTACCCACTCCAGTATTCTGGCCTGTGAATTCCAGGGACTGTACAGGGCAGGGGGTTGCAGAGAGTAAGACATGGCTAAGCGACTTCACTCACTCACTGCGTCGTCAGGGCCTCCCAGGTGGCTCCGTGGTGAAGAACTCGCCTGCCAATGCAGGGGTCACAGGAGACGCAGGTCCAATCCCTGGATCAGGAAGACCTCCCGGAGAAGGACATGGCGACCCACTCTAGTATTCCTGCCTGGGAAATCCCACGGACAGAGGAGCCTGGTGGGCTACCGCCCACGGCGTCGCCAGGAATTGAACACAGCTTATCGGCTGAGCACACGCCCTGCGTCTCCAAGGCATTTTTATCAGGTCATGTCTGTTCCCTGGGCCCTGGGCTGGAGCCAGTCACCATCACCACAGCTCAGAGTTTTGTCTGCCTGGAGCCTGCTCCCTGCTGGACTGGACCCAGCTCCATACTGGCCTCATCTCTGGTCCTCTGGTGGGTAACCTTCTGGGGATCATCCCTGCTTCTGTCTGTGTGGGGGTCCCGTGGCTGGAGCTCCTGGGTACCATCAACCTCTGGCGCTCTCATCCCAGCATCCTCAGGACCTGCCACACTCTGGCTTCCCATCAAGGGGTTCTTCTATCCTGCAAGCTATGAAGCAGGGTAGGGGAAGAAAGGAAAGTCCCTATTTTGTAGATAAAGAAACTAATGTTTCAACTGAGAATTAATTAGAGGCCAGAATCCAAGTAAGGTCTTCCAGCCGGAGCCCATGGTGGGAATACTCACTGGCCTTTCCTGGGCGTTAGAAACATCGATTTGCCTTGCTCTAGCTGACGAAACAGGGGTGAAAGTCACGTGGTAGTTCCAGGTGAAACCGAAGAGCTAGTGTGTGATTCACCGCAATCTCAGCCCCCTACTGAGGGAGCTTCCCCTGGCCTGGATGGCTGAGCGACTGCAAAGCTCAGAGCCCCGGCCTGCCCACAGTGGGCAGGAAGCGCAGGTGAGGGATGCACCTCTGCGGTGCTACACCTCTAAGATGCGGAGCGGGTGGGGGGGGGGGCACCGCAGCGTGACCTCACCCGTCCTGGCTGATACAGTGTGAATGTTCATGTCAGACACTCCACTTACAGAGCGTGCATTCTCTGTTGGCCTCACCCCAGATACACGAGCACAGAGGCTGCTCACACACAGTTCCTGCCCTCAAGGGGTTCGTGGTCCAGACACCTATTTGGAAGGAAGCTGCCCACACTGAGCCTGAGGGAGGAGCAGGACCAGGCGAAGGGTACCTTGGGGATGGCTGCATATCCCCTAAGCAGTAACCCCCTGCTGTCTGCACATCACTCAGGAAGGAAATGAAGCTGTGAGATGGTTAACCCCATAGGCAGCTTTTCTCGAGGGGAGGGGAAAAGGATGGGCTGTGGCTGGGTGGGAGCAGGGGGCTGGGGGGGCTGGCGGAAGGATGCTGTGCTCCGGGCGACTCTAGGATTTATTGCTACATCTCCTTACTTGGTCTCAAGGGAATCCAGAAAGCAATTAGCACATTCAGTTGCATTAGAGTAATTCCTTTTTTACATTTCCCCCAACTCAGATAATGACAGCTTTCCTGCAATTAGGAGAGGGTCTTCTCTGCGTAAAGATTAATTGGGTGTTAAACGAGCAGGGCTGCCTGAAACCAGACAGCTGAGCTGGAATGAATTAGACGTGAAACAGCAGCTCCAGGCAAAGGCTGAATAATTCATTCATGACCACAGTCAGCTGCGGACTTGAAGGTGCCCCACTAGTAACCCAGGCCAGCGCTTGGGAGGGGTTGTCCAGAAAGACAGGGTTGCGGGGGGAGGCAAGTGCAGGAACAGAGGAACAGAGCCTGGGGGCCCCCACTGTGACGGGAGGCCGATTTTTCTCAACCCGGGCCACGGTTAAGGTCACCTACGTGTGTGTGGTGTTCTTATCCTTTGAGCCCCACCTTGCCTTTTTTTTTTTTGGCCTCACTGTGCAGCCTGTGGGCTCTCCGTTTCTGACTGAGGCTCGAACCCGAGTCCTCGGCAGTGAAAGCGTACAGCCCTAACCACGGGGCCTCCAGGGAATTTCAAGCCAGCTCCCTCTTATACAGCTTAGGACAGACCTCAGCATAAAATAAAGGCTCAGTAGGAGCCCCCAGGCTCTCGCACAGCAGCCTCTGTGTGCACCCTCACAGCCTCGACAATACTATCACTACTCAGGGTGTTGCCAAGTCCCCTGGAGGTCAGGAAGGTGAGACTTGCCTCGTAGTGGGGGCAGGATTCAAAGGGAGTGTCCAGACTCCAGAGCCTGCCTATCTCCAGCGGCTGAGCTGGATCTCTGGGTGGGGAAGTCTTCGGCCCCGTCCCCAGCTGAGCACAGAGGCCGGCATCTGCGCGGTCCTTCCGGCTCTGTCCACCTCTCATCTTTGATGGGTGGGGACTGGGTGAAAAGTGAAGGGCGCTCAGTCGTGTCCGACCCCGCGACCCTGTGGACTGTGTAGTCCATGGAATTCTCCAGGCAAGAATACTGGGGTGGGCAGCCTTTTCCATTCTCCAGGGGATCTTCCCGACCCAGGGATGGAACCCAGGACTGGGTGGTAAGTAGTGAAGTCCTGCAGACCAGAGGCTCTCTGGATGGCTGGAGAGAGAATGTGGGAAGTAAGGGGGAAAGAGGACACAGGAAGACCAGGCGCCTGCTCAGCACGCAGGCGTGCGAGCCCACTTTTGTGGGTGTGTGTCCACGTTTCACTCACGTGGCTCCGTGGCCCCGCTGGCCTTGGGTCCCGGCCCCAGGGAGGCTGCCCAGCAGCACTGGCTCTGGGTCCAGGGCCCTCTGCTCCGCTGTGCAGGCGGGCGTGTATCGTTTCAGCTTCCTGTTTCTGTGAACCATCGGGAGTTCCCTTCTTGCTCTCTGGAAAGGCAGAGAGAAACCGGGGAAATACAGGACTCTGAGGCCTGGTATCAGGGGCTCACTGTCTACCTGGAGGTGCTGAGGGGGCCGGCAGGGTGGACGGAAGAGGCGGGACAGCTTCCTCCCCTGGTCTCCAGCCTCACTCGCCAGGGGCAGCTGACGGTCGATCTCACTCCTGATGGCCTCGCCCAAACGGTCAGTGGAAATGAACCCACTTTGTTCAGCAGGGGAATCGAAGAGTTGGCTTGTATTAATGTTCTGAAGCTAACAAGCAATTTACGCTCACTGGAGCCAAAGGTATGCCTTTCTCCTCTGAACTGAGAATCGGTCCTGTTAATGAGACCACGTCATCCAGGTGGCCTTGTTCTTTGACCACCCGATGCAAGGAGTCGACTCACTGGAAAAGACCCTGATGCTGGGAAAGGTCAAGGGCCTGTCTCTTATACACATCTAGATGTGTATAAGAGACAGCCCCCACCCCGCCACCACGGGAGCACAGCCCACGTCTGGAATAAGCCCCGGCCACCACGGGCAGACCCTTTCTCGGATAGCTCTTAACCAAGGGCGAGGCAAAGGGCGACTGGGGTGCTCTCTCGCCTCCTGTCCGGACATGCTGGGGTGGGACGTTACTAGAGGGAAAACCACCAGGCTGATGGAGACGATTCTCGTCCAGAGCGTTCTGCCTTCGAGTTTTTCCTTCAGGAGGTGATCGGGTGGGGACAAAACCAGCTGCGCTTCTGAGCACAGAGCTTCTGTTCAGATTCGATCAGGCTCTGGTGATTTGGGAAGTTTCCCATCCTAGATCCTTCTCTGTTTAAAATCCGCCCTGGACACAGAGAACAACGGGGACGGCAGAGGTCCTTGGGGCTGGCTGAGTTGCCGCTCTGTGTGTGTGTTACTGTGTGTGAGTATATGGGAATGTGTGCACGGGCGTGTGTGGGTGTGAACCGCAGGCTGTCGGGGCTGACCCTGGCCCTGCCCCCAGTGCCTCCCTCTGCAGGACCTGCTCAGCTCTTCGTTTACCCCACGATGCAGAGGCCGAGCATCTAAGCATCAGTTCCAGTGCCTCAGCCTGTGCGGGGCTCCTGTCCTAACCATGACCTGCCTTCCAGCTCAGTGCCCCGCTCACAGGCTGCAAGAACGCCAGACTCAACGTTTCCAGACATCCCGAGAGCCCTTCCTTCGTCCTGGCGGCCCGGGCCTCTGGAGGACTCCCACCCATACTCTCCTCGGCAAAGTCCAGCAGCGCTGGGACCGAGGGCCCCGCAGGGCGGCGCCCGGGGGCAGATCCTGGCTCCGGCTCTTAGGACCCGAGCGGCTCCTCTGTGCGGCCTCATTCGGTTTTCCCCCAGGGACTGCGGGAGACTGAGACCCTGGCGCAGGGGGAGTCTGCACCCGGCTCTTGGGTACATCAGCCCACGCTTGAGTCCCTCGCTCAAAGTCAAGTTCCCCGCCCTTCCCTGAGCTCTCAAACGTGCTGGGTGCCTGGGCGATGGTGGGCACAGGCAGACCTTGTCCACCTGGAGTTAGGGATCTAATATGGGTGCCACAAAGCAGATGTAAAATGACAGGCACCGTGGGCTCCCCTGGTGGCTCAGCTGGTAGAGAATCCGCCTGCAATGCGGGAGAGCTGGGTTCCATCCCTGGGTTGGGAAGAGCCCCTGGAGAAGGGAAAGGCTACCCACTCCAGTATTCTGGCCTGGAGAATCCCATGGACTGTATAGTCTACGGGGTGGCAAAGAGTCGGACACGACTGCGCGACTTTCACTTTCACTTTCTACCTACTCGACACTCACCATAGTTCCCCGTGCATAGTAGGCCCTCATGTTAGAGTTTAGAGGAACAGGTGTTTACTAATGGAACCTACACTGTGGACAGCAAAGGTCCGTCTAGTCAAGGCTATGGTTTTCCTGTGGTCACGTATGGATGTGAGAGTTGGACCATAAAGAAGGCTGAGTGCAGAAGAATTGATGCTTTTGAACTGTGGTGTTGGAGAAGACTCTTCAGAGTCCCTTGGACTGCAAGGAGATCCAATCAATCCATCCTAAAGAAAATCAGTCCTGAATATTCATTGGGAAAACTGACGCTGAAGCTGAAACTCTGATACTTTGGCCACGTGATGAGAAGAACTGACTCATTTGAAAAGACCATGATGGTGGGAAAGACTGAAGGGGGGAGGAGAAGGGGATGACAGAGGAAGAGATGGCTTGATGGCATCACCGACTTGATGCACATGAGTTTTGAGTAAATTCCAGGAGTTGGTGATGGACAGGGAAGCCTGGCTTGCTGCAGTCCATGGGGTTGCAAAGAGTTGGACACGACTGAGTGACTGAACTGAACTGAATCTGTGGAAGGTACTTTCACATTCACAGTCTCATTTTAATCTCTTCAAGATGAGTGTACCAAACCCCACATCAGATGAGGACGCTAAGGCTCAGAGAGGTTAAGTGATTTTCCCGAGGTCCCACAGCTCATCAGTGACAAACCTGGGACCCAGATCCAGGTCTGCCTGACACCAAAGCCCCAGTTCTTATCGGTCGGCAGTGAAGGTTCCGGGGGGAAGCAGTGACCAGGAGGCCGGGTGGACGCTGCTCTGGCAACCAGCCCTGTGGAGAGGCGGGACAGCTTCCTCCCCTGGTCTCCAGCCTCACTCGCCAGGGGCAGCTGACGGTCGATCTCACTCCTGATGGCCTCGCCCAAACGGTCAGTGGAAATGAACCCACTTTGTTCAGCAGGGGAATCGAAGAGTTGGCTTGTATTAATGTTCTGAAGCTAACAAGCAATTTACGCTCACTGGAGCCAAAGGTATGCCTTTCTCCTCTGAACTGAGAATCGGTCCTGTTAATGAGACCACGTCATCCAGGTGGCCTTGTTCTTTGACCACCCGATGCAAGGAGTCGACTCACTGGAAAAGACCCTGATGCTGGGAAAGGTCAAGGGCAGGAGGAGAAGGGGGCGGCAGAGGATGGGATGGCTGGGCAGCATCACGGGCTCAATGGGCATGGATTTGAGCAAACTCCAGGAAGCGGCGGAGCACAGAGGAGCCTGGCGTGCGGCAGTGCACGGGGGCAAAGAGCCCGACACGACTGAGTGTCTCAACAACTGTCGAGTACTGAGGTACGCAGTACTGAGGAGTACTGAGTACATCCAGGTACTGAGCAGCCTGGCCGATGGCCTGCTGCACGGCTTGGGGGCTGGGTGACCAGGAAAGGCGCAAGATGATGGCGGCCCAGAGGAGGATAACCTCACGCGGTCGGAGGGGCAGCTGTAGAGAGCAGGGGTGGGTGCGGCCCCTGCACTGCAGAGAACCTCAGCCTGAAGGCCAGGAGCGATCAGGGGCCAGCACTGGGCCGGTGGCCTGACCGCCCTGGTCTCTGCCCTTTGCTGCTGCCCAGAGGGGACATGAGCCTCCTGTTGCAAATGGAGAGACGGACGCATAGAGAGGCTGCGTCCTTACCCAACCCAGGTTCCCCAGCTGGGCAGAGGCAGGACCCAGACCCAGGTCTCAGGCTGGCAAAGCCCATGCCCTCCTAGCCCCAGAGTCAGAGCCCACCATTTGGCTCCCCTCCCCCTCCACTGTGGATGGAACGCACTGCTCCACCCGGCTGATCTGAGCTTCCCCGGTGGCTCAAAGGGTAAAGAATCTGCTTGCAGTGGGGGAGACCCGAGTTCCGTCCCTGGGTTGGGAAGAACCCCAGGAGAAGGGAATGCTCAGGCCACTCCAGTATCCTTGCCCGGAGAATCCCACGGACAGAGGAGCCTGGCGGGCTACAGTCCGTGGGATCTCAGAGTCAGACAGGACTGGGCCACTAACGTAGGAGTCCCGCTTGTAAGGTCTGACCGTTCCTTGCTCTGACCAACAGATGTGTGTGAGATTAAAGACCGCTGACAGTTCTCTGCCACTGGCCCCATCCAGAGAAGGAATCCTCTCTGAGTGTACCACCCCAAGTGCCCCGAGCTCTCCACCTCATCCCCCATAACTGCCTCGGGCAGCAGCCCTGGCTGACAGATCTGTCTCAAACCAGCATTCAGTCCCGGAGGCCTCACCCGCCTGAGGCTGGGGCAGGGGCATCCAGGCTTCCCGCTGCCTCCACGTTGAAAGCACGTCACTGAACAGCATGCCACGCTCCCACAGGTGACTGTATTGGGTGGAAAGTGCCCTCCCCCAACACTCCCCGCACCGAGATATGTGCTCAGAACCTGTGAGCGGGACCTGACTTGGACTGTCTTTGCAGAAGTAATTAAATCACACACAGGTGATAGGTACTAGGTGGCTCAGTGGTAAAGAGTCTACCCGCCAGTGCAGGAGCTGCAGGCGACGTGGGTTCAATCCTGGGTCAAGAAAACCCCCTGGAGGAGGAAAGGGCAACCCGCTCCAGTATTCTTTCCTGGAGAATCCCAAGGACAGAGGAGCCTGGTGGGCTACAGTCCACGGGGGCGCAAAGAGTCAGACACGAGTGAGCACACACACGTGCCTGCACCTGAGACGAGGTCATCCTGGACTTGAGCGGGTAGCCCTGGAGTCGCCGAAAGTGTCCTCAGGGGAGAAGAGAGGACGGAAAGGAGAAGGTGACGAGGACGAGGCGTGGGTGCAGTGTCGCGTCTACAGGCCGGGGACTACGGCCAGCACTGGAGGCTGAAGAGGCGAGGTTCCCCAGAGCCTTCGGAGGGACCGCGGCCCTGCCAACACCCCGACTCAGGGCCCTCCCGCCCCTCCTCTCCCACTCCAGAACCCACATCAGGGTTTCCCAGGCGGTCCAGGGGTTAACAATCTGCCTGCCAGCACAGAGGTCACGGTTCGATTCCTGTTCTGGGAAGATCCCGCATGCCTTGGGGCACCTAAGCCCGTGGCCACAGCTACTGAGCCCCTGCTCTGCAGCACGAGGAGCCGCCACGGTGAAGCCACGCCCGCCAGCGGAGCTGCCACCAGAGAGAGCCCGCGCGCAGTAACGAGGGCCCGGCGCGGCCAAGATCAGTGAAAAACCCACATCAGGAAACCAAGGCCAGTACTGTACGACTATCTCACATCCACTCTAATCTACATATGGAAGAAATAAACAGTTTTCCAAGTAACTATTCTTTCTTTTTCAAACGATTTTAAGCTCTTAACTAAGATCTGGGAACACAGTCACAAGACTTGAGGTCCCCGGTGTGGAACCTCCAGCCTGGGGGATGGACTCAGGAAGGGTTTTCACCTGTAACAAGCCAGCCTTACCTTTTTCCTGAGCCATCTCCTGCAGACAGAAGTAGATGACTCTGGCTCCCAGGCTGAAGCCAATCAGGGTGACAGGCCGCCGGCCCTGGGGAAGAAGGGACACAGGTGTGCACAGCGGTTCCAGAAAGGCTGCCCTGATGATGGCGGGCCCTGGACACTCGTCAGCAGCTGCCTTGCACTTCACGCATGGCGGCTGGGCCGTTCCTGACCCCGGGCTCTGACGTCTCCATCAGGAGAGGCGTTCATGCAGGAGGGCACTTGCTCAGGAACCGGCTTCCTCTGAGGCTGACAGGCAGTGTTTCACTGGGTTAATTCCCTATTATCTCATGCCATTACCCAGCAGCCATCTCTCCTTCCCCGTCTACCTGTGTGTGGCAAATGACCGCAGTGAAGGGGGGCCTTCTGGAGCTGGGAGAGGGGGCGGGAGGTACCCCCAGAAGCGATGGAGAAGAGGGCAAAGGGTGATGTGGAGCAGGGGAACAACTGTTCTGTTCCTAGACAGGAGAGCGGGCTGTGAAATGCTGGCCTTAAACTAGAAGAGGAGACAGTAAGTTAGATGCTGTGTGTGGGACGCAAGGCTGACGAGGACCTACTGTAGCACAGGGCGGGCTGCGGCGGGGACAAGTACCATCTGTCTATAGGATGTGTATTCAGTTAACCTTGACAATGCACTGGGAGTCCCTTGGACTGCAAGGAGAGCCAACCAGGCCATCCTAAAGGAGAGCAGTCCTGGGTGTTCATTGGAAGGACTGATGCTGAAGCTAAAGCTCCAATACTCTGGCCACCTGATGGGAAAAGCTGACTCATTTGAAAAGACCCTGATGCTGGGAAAGATCAAAGGTGGGAGAAGGGGACGACAGAGGATGAGATGGCTGGATGGCATTACCGACTTGATGGATGTGAGTTTGAGTGAACTCTGGGAGATGGTGATGGACAGGGAGGCCTGGCGTGCCGCGGTTCACGGGGTCGCAAAGAGTCGGGCACGACTGAGCGACTGAGCTGAACTGAGCGATGTATTCCAACATACAATAGGTGCAGACAAGTACTGTTTGAGTCTGCTTATACAAAGCGCCTGCAAGAGTCAGATTCATAGAGTCAGAAAGGACCCTGGGAGATCCAGGGACTGTGGGGGGCGGAGGGGAGAGGGGATGGGGACTCAGTGTTTCATGGGGTCAGAGTTTGTCTAGGAAGGTGAAAACTTCGGGAGGGGAGGATGCTGAGAGTCACGCAGCAGTGTAAATGTGCTAGTGCCTCTGAGCTGGACACTGAAAAGTGGTTAAAGGGGCATGTTCGTACTATGTGCCTCTCACCACGATGAGAAGAACATGAAAAGGGATTCCCCCGGCAAGGCTTCCCTGGTGCCTCAGATGGTACAACACCTGCCTGCAATGCGGGAGACCCGGGTTCGAACCCTGGTGGAAAAGATCCCCTTGAGGAAGGAAATGGCAACCCACTCCAGTATTCTCGCCTGGAAAATCCCATGGACAGAGGAGCCTGGTAGGTTATGGTCCATGGGGTCCCCTGGTGGTCCGGTGGTTAAGAATCCTTCCCAAGGCAGTGAGCATAGCTTTGATCCCTGGCTGGAGAACTGAGATCCCACACGTCTCAGAGCAACCTCGCCTGTGCGACCCACTGCTGAGCCTGCGCACCGCGAGAGTCTGTGAGCCTTGACGAGGGGCCCCACATGGTGCGATGAAGACCCGAGGCAGCCGAATAACAAAAAAACAGGCAAGGAGGAAAGCAGGGGGGTCCACGTGGGATGCACAGAGGACCTTCCTGACGAAAGAGCGTGCAGAAAGGGCAACCTGGAAAAGAAGGTCAGGAGAGGGTCTGAGCCCAGGGTCTACAGACATGGAGGCAGACGGCAGGGGCAGGCGAGTTTCATCAGACCAGCCGGCCTCAGCACTCTACGCCTTTCCCTGGTTTTGGGCCAATACGTGCATCAACTCCTCGCTGCCCCACCTCCATCCACTTCCACAGAAGTCCCTCCATTGAAACATATCCCAATTCCACGGGAACTTTGCGGTCGAGGCTGCCAGTCACAGGCCAGCAGCTACTCTCCCTTCGTCCTTGGTAGCAAAATTCCTGAGCTTTTCAAATGCCCCCACTCCCATCCCCCCAGCTACCCAGACAAAAACTGAGTTTCTCCAACTTCCCTGAAGCCAGGGACAGCCTCAGGACTGAGTCCTGGCCGAGGGATGCGAGGGCTTAGCTGCCCCGAGGCACGTGGGATCTTCCTGGCCTCTCACTTGCACCTGCCTGCTCTGACTGTGTGGAATGTGGACGGAACCCTGCTGGTTTCACATGGTATCTGGACCAGTGAAGACGTGCTCAGAGCGTGCTCTGTAGACATCTGCGCAGGGAGAGCTGACCCCAACCACACCCGCAGAGGCCTCTGACACTCAGTCCTCACCTGATTCCCTGCTAGGGAGGCACAGTCAGGGATTCTTACTGGCCCCTCCTGGGATGTACTTTTGCAGGGCGTGGGCCCACCACACAGCATTCGGGACCTTGTTGCCCAACCAGGGATGGAAGCTGAGCCCGCTGCAGTGCAGGTGCAGAGTCTTAAGCCAGGGAAGTTCTCCTGGGACACTTCTGTGACTTGAGCGGAGGAGCAGTGAAGACCCTTTGAAGCCACTGGGCTCCCCTGACGTAGGCCCGTCTGAGGTATGACGTGCCCCCACCAGTCAGTTCCCCTGCTCCCTCCCACGCCCACTCCAGCCAGTCCCGGGTACCTGCTGCCGGGAGAGCAGAATGTGGGCCAGGTGCTTGCCAACCTCCGCCGAGCGATGGAGGCACACGCCCCATGGGTTGTCAATGACGTTGGCGACGCTGAGGAGTGAGGCTGGCCAGGTGAGGGCGGCCACGATGCCTGGGGAGGAGGGCTCAGGTGAGGACGGCAGTCGGGGTGAGGGTGGGGGGTCCGCCTAGGGCAGTGACTGGCTGGTACTGGATACCCGAGTGACACCTGCAGTCTCTGACTTGGGATCTGTAAGTTTGCCAGGTGCTGCTAAACTGCTCACTAGCCCAGAAGAAAAGGGAAGCTCATGCATTTCTGAGACGTGGACTAATCTCAGGTTCAAACATCTGCCACGGGCGGGATTCCAGAGATGGCCCAGTCGATCACGTCACTCTGTATCCCTCCCACTTTGCTCATAACCCTGCAGCGCCCTGGCCTTGCTCCCTGCCCGTCCACGCTAGGCTCCATCATGTGACCCACTTTGGCCAATGAGACGCTGCTGGATGAGAAATGGACTTGTGCCTTTGACACACTTCTCCCGGGGGTGTGGGCGAGCCTGCTACCCCAGGAGTGGAGGAAAGACGGATGGAGCAGAGCCTGGTCACCCCAGACAAAGCTGGCCGACACCACTGGGTGGCCAGCTGACACACAGAAGCATGAGCAGGCCCAGCAAAAGTCAGCCAAGGACGCCAGCACTCCTGAGCTACTGTGATAAATGACTCTATTTTCAGTCACTGGGTTATAGGGTGGCTTGTTACACAGCAGTTACTAACTGATACACTAGGTGATGATGTGCTTGGCTGTTTATCTATTTCTTCCCTATGAAGACCATAATAACATGTCACAGATAGGGTCACCCAGGGACTAGCACGGTGCCTGACTCCTTGGGGGCCTCAGGCAGGCAAAGGCATAGAACCAGTGTGGCCTGGGCATGTTGGGTATGCTGCTGGTGGGGGAGAGGGGAGGCTTACCAGACAACACCGTGTACTTCAGGGCCTCCTGGGCCACCATGTTGGCAAGACCGCTGAGGATGGTCTCCAGGGCGTTGCCGAGCTCCATCAGGTACTTGGCCTCCCAGGCCAGGCAGTACTGCTCACGGCTGCGGGCCAGGGCAGCCCACGGGGCATTGAAGGTGCCTGGGGGGAGCATGGGCAGGTGGGGTCTCTCCTGTCTGGGCTGGAGGGGCCCCCACTGTCCCCAACAGGCAGGGGCAGAGGCCCACTCACCCTCGTGAGGGAGACAGGAGGACCAGCCCTGCCCACGGGCAGCAGCTGGCCGCGGAGCAGGTGTGCTCTCAGATGGAGCACGGGGCTGCCCTGTGAGCGGGCGGGCTGGGCTTCTACACCCAGATCCTGGTTCCTTAGCAAGGTCGTTAGTGACCTTGAGCACCGGGGCTCTATCTTGAGCACTATCCCCTGCTAAGCCTCACTTTACAGAGCTGTCCAGTGGGGAGATTACTACTTATCTCCTTAGCTGTAAGAGTTAAGTATTCCAGTGACGATGTATGTAAAGGGCTCTTGCCTCGCCCTCTGCAGTAATTCTGGCATCCAGCTACTGAGGGCCTACGACAGGAACACACGGGCCACACGGCTCGCTCCCTGAACCAGCCGCATCTCATTCACACCACCTGGGGGACAGTCTGCAGACGGCGGGGGGGAGCAGGGCTTTGAGGCCAGCTCTGCCATGGGCACGCTCGCTCCCCCGACTCTTCTGAGCCTGATTTTCTCACTGAGGGACTGGAAATGGGAGGGTGATGCCAGCAGCGCCACGTGCCCAGTGCCAAGCAGGAGAAGAGAGCCAGGACGGCTGGCACCGCCCTCCCTTCTGGTCCTCCCTCTGCCTCGAGGGTAGCGGCCTCTCTAGCAGGACACTCAGCCCCCGTGACCTGGCCCTTGCCTTCCTCACGTCCTCACTGCTCATCACGTTGCCCGTTGGAAGCACATGCTTTTGATTCTGTCCCTTTGTTCGCTGTGTCATTCCTACACAGACGTTAACCGGGGACCTAGACCACGGCAGGCCTGGAGCCTGACCCTGAGGATGCAGACCCTGATCGCCGCAGGAACGTGCAGTGAGCAGGCACCAAGTGCTGGGCAGCTCTGCACTGAGGGTTTTCTCATGGGCTCTCTGATTTAATCCTCGATGTAGCTTCGGAAATGGAGCCCCACAATTACAGGGGATGTTTTATCATTTTACAATGCAGGAGGCTGAGCCACCCAGATAAGAAGCCCTCAGCCAGGGAGGGAGAGACCCACGCAAACCTCGCGGAGTCGCTGGTTTGTGGACTGTGGGAGCACAGAAGAGCCCTGTGCGTCTCTGCCTGTGGCCCAAGCGACCTTCCATCCTTAGCTTTCTATGAGCTTCCAGCCCGCTTGCCTTATCTCCAGGGAAGCCCCTCTGGCCCTCTGATGGGTCTCACACACCCTGCGCTTTCCTGCCCTGAGTTCTCATCACGGCCCACGATTGTCCATTTATTTTTGCCTTGTTTGGTGCCCGTCTCTCCCACAGCCTGTCTGCCAAGTGCTCGATTCGCAAAGCACTCATCCTGAAAGCAAGATGAGTGAAGGGAGGGAGGAGACAGCTTCCCCTTGCTTCCGGGTTCCAGCTCAGCCAGGCACCTCGACCTGCCCGACCCAAAGCCCTCGTCCCTACTGGAGGAGCTCTGCTGACAAAGACCCCTGAGGGCTGCTCCCCATCTCTGCAGGGACCCGAGCAGAGCTCTGCAGCAGCTCGGGGGTTAACTGAGGAGAAGACGGCCAGCCCTGAGAGAGGATGTGGGCAGACTGTGTGTGTGCGCACACGTGTGTGCATGTATGTAAGGCCCTGTGTATGTAGTGCACATGCATGCATGTGTGCACATGCATATGTCTGAACATGCGTGAGACATGTATGTGTGCGTGTAAGTGCATGCGCATGCATGTGTGCAAGTGTGTGCATGCATGTGTGCCTGCGTGTGCATGCGTGTGCAGCATGATGGGCTGTGATGCTGGCCAGGCTCTGGACCAGCCTCTTGGGACCAGGAGCAGCTTCCTGGTGCCAAGGCTCGCAGCAGGGCACGCTGCCCTCTGAGCCTCGGTTCCTGCAGGTGTCAGAATGGAAAGAGGGCATCTGACTCACAGGGGTCACGGGGACACCTGACAGGCTGCGTGAAAAGCATTACGGAAACTATAAGGCTCTCTCCTGCCTTCCATCACCCCGTGGCCAAGAACATGGGCCATGGAGCCAGGCAGAAAGCGGGTGAGCAGTGCCCTCTTCCCTGACCAGCAAGGCGACTGGGCAGCCCTTATCAGCCTCAGTTTCCTGACCTGTAAAATGGGGGAGATAATGATGCCCATCTTTGTGGCTCGACATGAGGGCCTAAGTGAGCCCAGGCATGCAGAACGCCTGGCTCCGCGGCGAGCTACGAGGCCACTGTCACGATCACGCGCGATCCTATTCAGTAAAGGGACAGACCCGAGAAACTGTTTGTTCCCATCACAGGTGGAACAGACTTCTTCCCTGGTGTCAAGGAGGCAGGTGATACGTCCCTCCAGACGTCGTCTAGCTCGGCTGCATGTCTTATAACCGCCCCTCTGCCTGGGGCGCATGCCGCACTAGGCTGCCCTGCAGACGATCTCCTCCTCCCCACCCCCCAAACGAGCGTGACTTTGACCTGCAGCCAGCTCAGCCAGGGGGTGAACCAATCATAAAAGTTTTGCTGTCCACGCTGGTCAGAGCTGCAGACTGCTTCGCTTCGGCTCTTCGTCCTCCCATCCTATCTTGGTCCTTCCGTAGCACAGACAGTGCCAGGAAAGAAACGAAGAGGAGCCCGTGAGCCCTGGCTCAGGAGACCCGGGGGGACCCTGCGTGCCGCCTGCCCGCCACGTGACCCCTCTAGCTTTCCTCTTCATCCAGATCAGGGGAAGGACAGCTCTGCTTCAGAGGGTCACGCGAGGAATGTGCATCAGGCTCCCAGCGTGTGGGTGGAATGCCTGACTCAGGGTGCGAGGTGCTCAGTCAAGGCCAGAGACTGCTGGGAGGGACTGGCGGGGTGAGCCTCGCCAGCAAGACTCTGGGCCCAGAGAAGCCTCTCTGCAGAGCCTGGGCATTCTCACCTGCTTCATCCCTGGTGTCAAGGAGGCAGGTGATACGTCCCTCCAGACGTCGTCTAGCTCGGCTGCATGTCTTATAACCGCCCCTCTGCCTGGGGCGCATGCCGCACTAGGCTGCCCTGCAGACGATCTCCTCCTCCCCACCCCCCAAACGAGCGTGACTTTGACCTGCAGCCAGCTCAGCCAGGGGGTGAACCACCACGCTGGTCAGAGCTGCAGACTGCTTCGCTTCGGCTCTTCGTCCTCCCGTCCTATCTTGGTCCTTCCGTAGCACAGACAGTGCCAGGAAAGAAACGAAGAGGAGCCCGTGAGCCCTGGCTCAGGAGACCCGGGGGGACCCTGCGTGCCGCCTGCCCGCCACGTGACCCCTCTAGCTTTCCTCTTCATCCAGATCAGGGGAAGGACAGCTCTGCTTCAGAGGGTCACGCGAGGAATGTGCATCAGGCTCCCAGCGTGTGGGTGGAATGCCTGACTCAGGGTGCGAGGTGCTCAGTCAAGGCCAGAGACTGCTGGGAGGGACTGGCGGGGTGAGCCTCGCCAGCAAGACTCTGGGCCCAGAGAAGCCTCTCTGCAGAGCCTGGGCATTCTCACCTGCTTCCTGCTGTGTCATTCAGAAGAACTGCGGCTTCCCCCGGGAACCCACCAGGCTCTGAGCGTGTGTATCCGGTTGGGATGCTCCAGCCTCCCGGGCTCACCCTGTTCTCTCCCTGGGCTGATGACCTGGCTCATCCTGTTTGCTGAGCCTCACATGGGCACTTGCAACCTTGGACTTTCCTCCCTCAGGGCCACCCTGGCTGGAAGTCCCCCAAATCACACATGTTCAAATTACAGCAGCAACGGGAACGAAGTAATGCTTGGGGAATGCCACTAGAAACCCTCCACAGGTCACCGTGTCTAACCTTTGTGGGTACCCTGAAAGGCAAGCACAATCTGCTCTGCCTCGCAAATGAAACAGCCAAGGCACAGAGACGGCAAGGAAAAGGCCTGAGGCCACACAGCCAACGGACGGGTTTCTCACTTATGTGCTACAGTCCTCTGCCAACCTCCCTTTGTTCTGAGGCGAAGTCCAAGCTCCTGGCCACAGCACACACGCTCCTACACGATGCGGCCCCCAAGCTCCTGTCTTCCAGCCCCCTGCTCCCGCCATCCTGCGCCTCTTTGGCACCACAGGCCTTTGACACGCTGCCTCTTTACTTGGTGTTCATTGCTCTCTCTCTCTACCTGGCTAACTCCCAGGTGGTCCTTAGCCTAAAGTTTCCTCTAGTGACTTTTCCCTCACTCCCCAGAAACACTCTGTGCGTCCCCTATTGTGCCACGCATACAGCGTCCCTGTAACTCTCTGCTCAGTGACCTGTCTCCTGCCTTGGACCGTATCTTCCACGGAAGCAGAGGCCATGACTGTGCCGCTCACCACTGGATTCCTAGGGCCCGGCTCAGTGTGTGGCAGAGTGCGCTCAGTGCTCTGTAAAGCCTGCTGAAAGGATGGACTGATGCGTGGAAGTGTGGGTGGATGGACGGATAAATGAAGGGATGGATGGATAGATGGATGATGGATGGTTATATGGGTAATGGATGGATGGATGGTTAGATGGACAGATGGATGTGGGTGGGTGGGTAGATAATGGATGGATGAACAGATAGATGAATGGATGGATGAATGGATAGATGGATGATGGATGAGTAGATGGATGGATGGTTAGATGGAAAGATGGATGTGGGTGGGTGGGTAGATAATGGATGGATGAACAGATAGATGGATGGATGGGAAGATGGACAGATGGATGTGGGTGGGTGGGTAGATGGATGGGTGGACAAACAGATGATGGATGGGTGATGAATGAATGGATGAGAAGACTATGGGATGAAGTTATCTCACCACTCTGAGCCTCAGTCTCCTCTGGAAATGGGGCTCTCCTACCTACCCTCTAGAGGCATTCACTGGCCAAAAGCCCAGGCAGCTCTGGCCCACAGCAGCAGACCCAGCTCCGCCCACGCCCGCCCGCTCCACACCCTTTTCTGCCCCGGTCCTCACGGTATCTCCCGGATGCCAGCCATCCCGTGACGGCGATGGTGATGTGCAGCTGCCTGCCTTCCGTCAGGGGCAGAAATGTGAACTCCTCAATGGCCCCGACACGCTTCTTCATCTTGTATCCTGAAGACCCAGATACAAAAGTGAGGAAGGGGCAACAGGGACCCCAAAGACTGTTAGTCAGCGCAGCTCTGTGTACTCACACACTCACGGTGAGTGCCGACTGCATGCCCTGCTCCTCAACAAACATCTCATTTTTGGACTCATTAATGTTGGTGCCATGACTGTCCCTAATTACAGATGAGAGTAAGAGGCTTCCAAAGGCTGGTGAGCCCCGCGAGTGGCAAAGCTGGGGTTGAAACTCAGAATTCAAGTTTATAAACCACTGCTCTGTCCTGATTCGGCGGGTACTGTATCTTTTTCCTGACCATGAACTTCAGAAGTGTAACGCACCCATCTTAGTAAAAGTGGGTGAGAGGACCAAGATTCTTTTTTTAAGATTTTAAAAAATGCGGACCATCTTTAAAGTCTTTATTGAATTTGTTACAATACTGCTTCTGTTTTATTTTGGTGTTTTTGGGCGCAAGGCACGTGGGATCTCTGCTCCTGGACCAGGCATGAAACCCTGGCCCCCTGCATTGGGAGGCAACGTTCTTGACCACTGGACCACCAGGGAAGTCCCCATGAGCAAGACTCTTACGGTGGGAAGCTACAGGCCACCTGGGGAGAGGAACAGGAAGCTCTGTGATGAGGGGCCTGCTGACCTATGTGGCTTGGAAAGACTCCCTCCCTGCCCCCACCCGGTGATGCTGGTGAAGGTAGCTATGTGTCTCTTACACAGGGAAGCTCAAGCGTCTCTGAGGCATCCTGCCTGGAAACTTCCCGGCTGGCGACAAGAGGTCCAGTAAGACCCTCCCTAAGAGTCTTTACTGGGGGCAGTTTCACAACCTCAGCCCTTCCCCAGACCTGTGCCGAAGCCTGCCGCAAGTTCTGGAACTCAGAGAAGAGGAAAGCCCCGTCCTCCTCCTCCTCCGTCTCCCGGGGAGTCCCCCGGTGAGAATCTGGGCACGTCCCTTACGGGGCTGGGCCAGCCAGGGCTGCAGACCCCTCACGACCGCCGCTGCTCTGGAGCCTTACCTGTCAGGCCGGCTCCAGCGGCGCCGAACAGCGAGGTCATGATGGCGATGCCGGCCACTGAGCCCAGAGCCGCGGCCCCGGCGCTGCCAATGACAGTGGCGGCCCCGGCGGCGACGAGAGGAGCGGCCAGGCCCCCGGTGACGCCTGCAAGGACAGCCGCCCGTGCGGGGACAGGAGGGCATGAGCACGTGGGCCCGCTGACATGCGCGCGAACACACTGCCTCTCCACGCGGCGGGGAGGCAGCCCCAGCTGATCCCTCTGCAGTGGACACCACGTGGGGAGACGTGGGGGAAGGCCGAGTGGTGCCGCCGAAGCCCAGGGTGGCTCGAGCAGGGAGCTGGCAGACAGTGTCCAGGGGGCGGCAGACCACACAGAGGAGCAGGGAGCTGGCAGACAGTGTCCAGGGGGCGGCAGACCACACAGGAGCACGTGAGCCGCGGCAAGCAGTCTGCATTTCTCCCCAGAGCAAAGCACCCTCAACACGCAAGTGAGCAGGCGGTCCATTGTGACTGCGCCCTCAAGCCAGTCCCTGGGGTCATGCGCGCCCCGTCTCATCTTACCGATCACTGTCCCGCCTCCCACGGTCGCCAGGCCTATCAGCAGATAGCGTTTCCACTTCCTCCTGTTCTCCTTCTTCTTCCGGGATGCCTCGGCAGACCTGCGGGAGAAGAGGTTGCCCTCTAGGGCCGGCGGTGCCTGGGCAACCTTGATGCCACCCCTCTTCCCCAGCCCCCACGCAAGTGAGCAGGCGGTCCGTTGTGACTGCGCCCTCAAGCCAGTCCCTGGGGTCATGCGCGCCCCGTCTCATCTTACCGATCACTGTCCCGCCTCCCACGGTCGCCAGGCCTATCAGCAGATAGCGTTTCCACTTCCTCCTGTTCTCCTTCTTCTTCCGGGATGCCTCGGCAGACCTGCGGGAGAAGAGGTTGCCCTCTAGGGCCGGCGGTGCCTGGGCAACCTTGATGCCACCCCTCTTCCCCAGCCCCCCAAACTAGCCTCCGTGTCTCAGGCTCTATCATGCAGAGCAAGGTATCAAGGCTACCCCAGGCCCATCCATCATCGACGGTCTCAGAAAGCGGAAAACATTCTAAAATCCCAGTATGTGGGATATGCTACTTACCCAGTCGATCCATCCTAACAGGGTTGCAATTTGAATAATGAAAAGACAAAGAAGTAATAACCATAACAGCAAAAGAAGCACAAAGGTGTCTTTACACAGACGGACTCGGAACGAGCACTAGAGAGTTACAGACTCCATCAGCTCGCTCTCTCCTTCCCTGCCCTGCGCTCCGCCATCTGCGCCCACCGCCCCCTGGGACATGAGGAAACCAATTTCCCTTGAGAATAACCCTTTGAGACATGGCTTAGAGAAACGTCTGTGCTGGAGACCTTGGCTTTGGGGCAACAACAACTAGAACCGTGTGGACCCGAGATCTGAACCTGACAAAATGTAGCAAAAGGGAAGCAGGGATGGGAGCTGGGGTCAGCTGAATCCTGAGACTCCTTCCCGTCACTAAGGCCAACTAACTGTCTGACATTCGGCCTGCGGTGCTTTGGGGCAATGAGGTGCAGGACAGGAGACAACGCGGGAGGGTGCAGTCATTACCAGCGTGAACTCTGAACTGAACCTGGAGTTTGGACAACTCGGTGCTGGAGCGACGGCAGGTGACGGTGATAACAAAAGAGGGTTAATAGTTATCGAGGACTTTTAACACGACTGCCACTCTGCTTGCACTTCGAATGGCTTATCTTATCCCAGAAGCAGTTCTCCTTTTTATTGTCCGCATATCACAGCCGCGTTCGGGGATAAGCGCACCCGGCTTCTGAGCGGCAGTGGGGACACAGCCCGATAGCCAGCCCTGCACCTGGGGACCCACATGGAGGCTGTTCCTATGAAGCTCCATCTCCCCGAAATTCAGTCCCCTCTTTTGTAAAAAGGGGGATAGGAACATCTCCCTCCTGAGGCTGTTGGTTTGTAAAGATTCAATTCATTAAGGAATTTAAGTCTCCTGCTAAGTCTTCTCCTGCTCTGCCCTGAGACCAGCAACGTGTTGACCAAGTTCACTGTCATCCTGGGACCCAGAATCAAGACAGTATGGACTGAATTTAATTTAATTCACGCCTTTGATCGACAGACTTTTATGGAGCGTGGACAGCGGGCGGGCACTTTTGTGTGTTGGCAAACAGGAACACACAGTCCTCAATCAGAACTGTTTCCTTCCCATCTCTCGCCTCCTGAACCACATGTAATAGCGAGAAACAGTTCATCCTCCAGCGAGGAGAAGTGGGATTTGAGATGGGCATTCAGAGACCTGCTACGCACTTCGTTTGTCGGCCCGTTCACCTCAACCAACTGTCTTAAATTCCTTAATGAATTCCTTAATGAGTCTAATCTTTACAAACCAATAGCCTCAGGAGGGAGATGCTCTTATCCTCCTGGGGGTACAGCCCAGTACTTCTCGGCCGCTTTACTGCTGAGCGGACACCAGTTCTCCATGATCACAGGAGCTGGTTTCCCGTGATTGACACTCGCCCTCAGACGAGCGGGAAGAGGCTGGACCACCTGCACTGATCATCACACGATGGTGATGAAGGGCCGGTGTTGTGCGGTCAGGTTCACACCCTGTAACTAGGCTTGGACCCTCCCTCTGCGTGGTGGGCCATCCACGCTCCCCAGATGTGCAGTCACGCCCTGCGCTGGTCCTCCCCAAGGACAAAGGATCCTTCTCTGACCCGCTGAGCTGAGTGGCCCCATGACCCGCTTCAGCCAGTTGGTGGAGGGGGACCTGTGTCACTTCCTGCCAAGACCCCTTCTGCTCTGCCCCGAGACCAGCAAGACTGTTGACCAAGGTCACTCTGTCATCCTGGGACCGAGACTGTGGGCTCAAGCCACGGCCAGCCTGGAAGGGATGCACCTTTTTCTTGCTCTAAGCCACTGAGACACGGAGGCCATCTGTTACTGCAGCAACACCTAGCCTGTCCTGGTGCACAGAGCCATTTACTAACCTCGGGATCAGGTACAAATAACTCGTCCTGTCTGAGTTTCCTCATTCATGAAGAGGGGATAATAACAGTCCTGAATTCCCAGGGGTATTGGGAGCTAAGCGAGAGTCCACACGGGTGACTGGCGTGCGGTAATCATTCAGTGTGTTTATGGCTCCCATCATCCTCTCCACGGTTATGATAACTTCCTCAACACAGGTTGGAGATATACTTTGGCCCTGAACTGCTAGCGCCATTCAGGGCAAACAGGAAGGCTGGAAATGAGCTGCTTTCAGCAGAGTTCAAGGCCTGAGGAGGAATTCCAGCTGCTGGGGGAACACACAGGAGGAACACACAGGGGCTGTGAGCAGCTGGCTCCGCGGAGCAACCAGCAGCATCCGGTTCAACAAGCGCTGCCCGGGAAACACTCTGCAAACTAGGGGCAGAAAGGTTTCAGCCCAGCTCTGGCACGAGCTCACTGGCTCTCCTGATTTTTCTGAGCCTCAGTTTCCTCACTTCGGGACTGGAAATGATGATAGCCCCAGAAGGTGACCAACGTCAAGCAGAATAATATAACCGTGACTGTCTGCCTGTTTCTCCCTCCCTCCTAGCTCCTCCTCTGCCTTGAGGACGGGGTCACCTCTCCAGTCGGACACTCAGGCCCCCTGTGACCTGGCCCCTGCCTCATGGTTCATCAATTCCGAACTTACACTTTACCCTCCAGAAACACTAAAGCGCCACAGGCACACCTCCTAAGCCTCAGTCCTGTGCTCCTGCTGCCCCTCGGCTGCCAAGGACCTTCTCACCTTCCTCTGTCTGGCTAAACATCACTGTCCACTCCAGAGTCGTCTCCTCCAGGAAGCATGCCCTAAGCCTCACGGTTGCCTGACTGCCCCTACCCCGGGCCTCCCTAACCCTCTGGGCTGTATTAGCCTGGAATCTAGACCATCGATTCTCAAAGGCTGGGCTCTGGATCAACCACATCAGGAGCCCCAGCGGGGAGGTGTTAAAAGCACTACTTCCTGGGTGAGAAAACTACTTGTAACAAGCTCTCTGGTTATGTCAAGTTTGAGAATTGCAGGGGTGAGCCTCCAGAACATGCACCTTTCCTGCACTCCAGCCTCAGTAGCTGGCTCTGAGAGTGGCACCTGGATGGGGCCAGAAGATGCTCCTCAGAAAGAAAGATCTGGAGGTGAACATCTCACTGCAGTGATCTATTCTCCTGCTCATTGTCCATGTCTATGAAGACCAGAGGGCACGTACATTTTGGCTAAAGAAAATATTTAGCCAGAGTTCAGGCCACTCACCATCCAGAATGAAACTTCCGCGATATTAGAACAAATCCCAGGGAGGTCCCTGCCTGACTGAATTTAAACAAGAGGAGACTCTGGCGTGAGTCACATCTACGATGCTTCCTACACTGGAAGTGAGAATTCAGGGCACGAATCTAAATCCAAACGAAGCCTTGCTCCTCTTCCTGACTTTGCCTGCTGTTGAGGCACCACGGCCACACTCAGGACCTGGGGTGCCGGAAGTGACCTTGAGCTGGAGCTCAGGTCAGCCTCCCAAAGGCAGGAGCGCAAGCTGCTCAGTCCTGTCCGACTCCTTGCGACCCCATCGACTGTACAGTCCAGGGGACTCTCCAGGCCAGAACAGTGGAGTTGGGAGCCCTTCCCGTCTCCAGGGGATCTTCCCAACCCAGGGATGGAACCCAGGCCTCCCGCACTGCAGGTGGATTCTTCACCAGCTGAGCTATCGAAGGCTGAAGCCAAAACGCAGATTAGGGCTGGATCCCAGGCTGAAGTCACAGCTGCCTTGTGAGGAGCAAAGACAACCCCACTGCCCATCTCTCGGCTGCACAGAGAAATTTCCCTCAGGGCCACCTTATCTCCCGTGAGGGCGTTCCTTCTCCTTCTCTGCCCTCGTCGTCGCCCGGCTCGTTTTTCCAGAATTGCTTCTTCATGACCCGCTCGGTCTTCGTTGCTGCGAGCGGGCCTTCTCTGGTCTTGGAGGGCGGGGGCTCCTCTCCAGATGCAGGGCACAGCTCCTCACTGCAGCGGCTTCCCGTGCTGTGGACCCCAGGCGCGAGGCACTAGGGGCACCGGCTTCGGTCGCTGCTGCCCGTGGGCTCAGTGCCTGTGGCTCTCGGGCCCTGGAGGGGGCTCAGTGAGGCACAGGGGCTTAGCTGCTCCGCTGCACGTGGGGTCTTCCCACACCGAGGACAGAACCTGGTCCCCAACGTTGGCGCGTGGATTCTTATCCACCGGACCACAAGGGAAGTCCACCCTTTCCTTTCTTTCTTTTTAAATCACTTTCTCCAGTCAACAGAGAGGGGGTGCTTATCTCTGGGGAGTCTAGAGACACATTCCAAGTAAAAACTCAGAAAGCCCACAGAAGAATGATCTTTGCTGCCTTCTTCAGAACTAAGGCGGAAACTGGGGGTTCCCAGCCACACCCGAAGGGGATGCAGTGAGTGACGTTCAGACTGAATAAGGAAGCTGAATCGGATGGTGTCTCCGATACCTGGGCACCCCTGGGCAAGTGACGTATCCCTCTGACTTCTGTTTCTTCCTCTGCCAAAGCCTCTGGGGACTGTAGTGAAAATCCAACGAGATGGTATCTTGTACCGGCATCTAGAGAGCGCTCATAAAGGTCAGATGTTGACCGTGTTATTATGATGGGCTCCGTACCGACCTCCAGCCTGGCACTCGCTCTTTACTACGTGCCAGGGACTGTTCCAAGCTTTTGATAAGAAGGAATTAATTCAACCCTCTGGACAGCCCTGTGACAGAGATACTATCACTATCCCTGTGCTAGAGACGAGGAAGCTAGGGCATGAGAAAGTGAAGTCACCCAACCTGGAGGGGAAGCTCGGATGGCCGCAGGGCTCAGAGATGCCCCAAGAACAGGGGTGGGGCATCGCACCCTGAACCCTGGCTGCAAAGGATCGCCCTGGGGTGCCAGGAAGCTCACCTTGCAGAAACACAAAACCTCAGGGTTAAAAGACACCTACACGCAACTCAATCCTCTTCTTGGACAGGTGAAAACACGGGTGCTGATGCCAGAGAGGGAAAGCCAGGGGCCCAGGGCCACACAGACTTAGCAGCAGAGTCAAACAGGACCAGGCTGCTTGGCTGACCAGTCCCTAGGCTGTCCCTGGGTCCCAGGTTTTTCCACAGACCACAGATGGAGCCTAGAGGTCACCAAAGTCCCTAAAATTTAGTTTCAAAAATGACATCTGTGGAGTATTTTTCCGAGGAAATGGCCCCACAATGAAATAACAGCGATGCTGCGGCTTGGTCTCTAAGTCGTGTCCGACTCTTTGCAACCCCGTGGACTGCAGCACGCCAGGCCTCCCTGTCCTTCACCCTCTCCCAGACCTTGCCCAAACTCATGTCCATCGAGTCAGGGATGCCATCCAACCATCTCATCCTCTGTCGTCCATGTGGAGTATTTTTCCGAGGAAATGGCCCCACAATGAAATAACAGCGATGCTGCGGCTTGGTCTCTAAGTCGTGTCCGACTCTTTGCAACCCCGTGGACTGCAGCACGCCAGGCCTCCCTGTCCTTCACCCTCTCCCAGACCTTGCCCAAACTCATGTCCATCGAGTCAGGGATGCCATCCAACCATCTCATCCTCTGTCGTCCCCTTCTCCTCCTGCCCTCAATTTTTCCCAGCATCAGGGTCTTTTCCAATGAGTCGGCTCTTCACATCAAAGTACTGGACAAAGTATTGGAGCTTCAGCTTCAGCATCCGTCCTTCCAGTGAATATTCAGGGTTGATTTCCTTTAGGATGGACTGGTTGGCTCTCCTTGCAGTCCCAGGGACTCCCAAGGGTCTTCTCCAACACCACAGTTCAAAAGCATCGATTCTTTTGGTGCGATAGCAAATGTTGGTATTTATCATCTAGTAACTGTGTGCAGAGCTGCCCAGGTGGTGCCAGGGGTAAAGAACCTGCCTGCCAGTGCAGGAGATGTAGGAGACATGGGTTCAATCCCTGGGTCATGAAGATCCCCTGGAGGAGGAGGGGATCCAATATTCTTGCCAGAAGAATCCCTATGGACAGAGGAGCCTGGCAGGCCACGGAGTCACAACTAGTCAGAAATGACTTGGCAACTGAACGCACATACACACAACTCTGTGAGGCCTGCTCGAAGCACTTTAGGTACAGAAACTTCATTCAAGCCCCACACGAACCCTTTGAAGAGGATGCTATTATTATCCCCATTTGCATGTGAGGAAAATGAGGCTCAGAGAAGTTAAATAACTTGGCCAGGATGACACGGCTGGTAAATGGCAGAGGTGGGCTCTGCTTCACCGTCCCTGATGGGGCATGACTGGTATTCTCGGAACAGAACCTCTGAGTATATGTTTCTTTCTGACAACAGATTTCCAAACAATATTCAAGAGTTTCTTTCACTTCAAGGCACACCTGGAATGGCACAGATGTCCAGTACATCCAGAGGTGCTGGGCAGCCCTTGGGACTGTGGCCACTGGCCTGGGTCCAGGTCTCTCTTTACTGATAGCTCTGGGAGTCAAAACAAGGCTACTTTTGGGTTATTTTGACAGATTAACTTTCCTTCTTTCTCAAGGAAACAACCCCCTCCCTTTGCCCTACAAACTTGGGGGGTGGGGGAGGGTGGATCCAGTTCTGGGCTTGGCTTCAAAGCTAAATTCTCAGCTGGGTTGAACTGGTACAGTCTGGCTGCTCAAAGAAAGCCTTCGTGGCTGAACAAAACTCAGGCTGGGAGACGTGCCTGGTTGCAAGGAGCGTGCAGTTAGGCTGGGACTGGGACTGACCTATTACTCTGAGATTAGATCCTCTGTAGGGTGTTCGACAAAGAGCGGAGCTCTGGCCAAGTTTGCCAGGAAAATTTCCCTCGACACACACCTGACCACACAGAGAGAGCAAAGCCCATCAGCCTTGGCAGGCATGGGGGCATGTGCGGAAGGTAAGGACTCCTAGGCATGGAACCCTTGCTGTGTGCCAGCCCTGGGCCAAGCACCTGATAATACAGTTGCATCTGTTTTCCACAACAGCCCTAGGAAGATGTTATTCTCATTCCTGCACTACAGTAAGAACATTACGGCTTAGAGAAAGGGGGGCCAGCCCACCCAAGGTCAAAAAGTAAACAGGTGTCAGAACCCAGGCCACTCTGACCCACGGACAAGGTGCCACATGCGCTGAAGTGCAGTGGGGTGTGAAGACCACAGGCTGTTAAAGTCACAAACTCAGGGCTCTGAGCAACCATCCGCTCAATCCCCGTCTCCTATAAACACGGGTGGAGGCCAGAGAGGGAAAGTGACTTGCTAAAGTAACAGCGAGCGAGGGCTGCAGCGGGATTCTCATACAGGGTTTCCCAATGGGTGGAGGTGGTGGACACCGCAGAAGTCCACTGGAGTGGAGATCCGAGATTCCGGCTGGGCGGGAGGAGGGGCAGACCGGACTCTGCCATCCGAGAAGAGGAAGGCCCCTGTTCCCGGCAGGCGGGGCCAGGGCCAGGGTTCCCTTACTCAGAGTCCTCCTCCTTGGTTTCCTTCAGGCTCTCGAGGAAGGTCTCTTCCAGGAGGTTGAGCTCCTCCAAGGGCGCTCGGAGGAGGGAGGCCACGTGGCAGATGAGGACGCGGGCCCGAGCATCGTAGTGGCCTTGAGAGAGAGAAAGAGGAGGGGGTCAGTTCAGCTCCCAAGCACAGAGACGCTCACCGCAGTGCGATGCATGAGACCTGAACCCAAGACACGTCCGAGACTCAGGGCCCCCTGCAGCCAGTCCATTTAACAGGAGCGCAGCTTCCGGGGAAGAGCAGTGGGCCACTTAGGAACATGAATCAGAAGCAAGGCGGCATTTTTCAGCAACTTAGCAGACGCCAATTTTCCCATCCCAAAGCTGATTAAGGGGGTGACGTCATGGCGAAAACCAAATCCCATCCCACACTGACTGCAAGGCCCCTGGCCCACTCCACGACCTCCCCTTCTTGAATGTTCCTGCTACAGGGCCTTTGCTCTTGGCCTGTTTCTACCACTTGGGAGGCTCGTTCCCCTGATCTTGTGGGGCGCCTCCTCCTCCTCCAAGTCTCTGTTCCAACGCCTCCTGCCCAGAATGAACTTCCTGACCTCTACACATATCACTCGACCCCTCTGCCTTGTACTTCGTAAAACACAGAGCTTGCCCAAGTCTGATATCATGTCCATTTACTTTCGTTTTTTTCTCCCTGTGAAGTATAAACCCCTTATGTATAAACTCTGTGTTTTCTCTAGTCCCTAGGAGAGCACTCGGCATAAAGAATAAATGTTCAATTAATGACCCAGGTAGGGGTCATTCGCCTTCGCTCAGGCAGAAGCAGAAATTGTGAGAGTCATCTCACGAAGTTTCAAGCAGAGGACTCCGGGCCCACGAGGACCCCTCTATGAATACTGCAGAACCGGTCTCCTCTACTGGGAGTCTGCAGTGCCGCATGGTAATTCCGCAGGCCTCCCTGGAGCGAGTGGCCTCGGAGCAGGCTGTGGTCTGGCAGCGCGTGTCCCACTGGCCCCAGTGCCTCCCTGGATGCGGATCTGGCTGCGTGCTGGGAGACAGACGCCGGCAGGTCATGTCTTGGGGTTATTGATCTGCTGATGTTCCATGAATAAGGGAGCTCCCTGCTCACTCCTAGGGTCACAGACCATTGAACGTAGGTCATAACTGAGCTGTAGGAATTAATAAGCCTTGGCCATGGTGATTAATTATCATGGTGATGATAGTCAGCCACTAATTCATACTCCACTGCTCAAGGCTGCTGATTCAGTTTCTGGAATATAGAGTGCCAGGTGCCAGGTGATTAAAAGCTTCCAAGGTATTCTTGGGCAAGGGACTCTGGAATGTCAGCCTTGTGGAAGGGTCACCTCAAGGACCAGCCAGACTTCTGGACTTGGAGCTGAGTTTCTATTATAGGCAGGTGGTGAGTGCTGGAGAAGTGGGGCAGGAATCCCGGGCTACCCAGGACAACTTGCCAGGCAACTGACTGACTCAAGGGCCAATCCACCCTGTCTCAATAAAGAGCCCGACCGGGGCTCAGGCCAAAGGCCTGGGCATCGTGCTTGATTTTTCTTGTTGCCCTTCCCCTGACACCCAATCTACCAGCTAATGCTGACAGCTGCCCCTCCAAAATGCATCCTGAGTCTGAGCAGCTGCCCGTCTCTGCAGTCACGGCCACCACAGCAGCCACACGCTTCCCCAGCCATCTCCCCGCTCTCTCACCTTTCTCTCTCGCCCCTACACTCTATTTGCCACACAGCAGCTTGAAAGATAAAGTCACACATGTGGGAGCTTCTCTTCCCCAACTTGAAACTCCACAATGCACTTGGAATAAAACCCACATTTTCCCCCATGGTCTGCACGGCTGTACGCCATGTGACCCCTTCCTACCACCCTCTCCCACCTCACTTTCTACTGGCCCCTATTTCACGCACCGGTGTTTGTCCTACCAAAAAGCCAAGGTCATTTCTGCCCCAGGGCCTTTGCACTTGTTCTAACTAGCAAACCCCCACTCTCAGAAGGTCTGGGGCACTCATGCCTAGAAGCAGCAGTATGATGAAGACTCCCCCTGTGACCTCTGCAGGGAAGGAAACCAGCATCCATGGTGCTCCTAAAAATGCCGGGAGCCACCCGACAGGCTTGCTAATCCTTCCAGTTATGGAATTAAGAGACACCTGCTCCTTGGAAGAAAAGCTATGACAAACATAGACAGCATATTAAAAAGCAGAGACACAACTGTACCGACAAAGGCCTGTATAGTCGAACCAAGGGTTTTTTAGGTAGTCATGTCTGGATGTGAGAGTTTGATCATAAAGAAAGCTAAGCACTGAAGAATTGATGCTTTTGAGCTGTGGTGTTGGAGAAGACTCTTAAGAGTCCCTTGGACTACAAGGACATCAAACCAGTCCATCCTAAAGGAAATCAGTCCTGAACATTCATTGGAAGGATGAGGCTGAAGCTGAAGCTCCAGTACTTTGTCCACCTGATGGGATGAACTGACTCTTCGGAAAAGACCCTGAAGCTGGGAAAAGTTTGAAGGCCAAAGGGGAAGGGGGTGGTAGAGGAAGAGACGGTTGGATGGCATCACCAACTCAATGGACATGAACCAGAGTAAACTCCAGGAGATAGTGAAGGACAGGGAAGCCTGGCGTGGTGCAGTCCCTGGGGTTGCAGAGTCAGACGTGACTTAGCGACTGAACAACAACCACAACCACCACACCATCCCACACATGGCCCTAGGCTATGGGCCGCAGGCACACATACAAATGACCCAACACCCAGGCAGTCTGTTCTTTGGAAAATCTTGGAGGGGGACACGAACTCTGCCCTGAGCAGAGTCGGAGTTAACACCAGCCTTCAACTGCTGGGCAGCCCCAGTACCCAGCCCAGTCTCCACCCTTGGACTCCAACTGGTCCCTCTGGCCTAGGGAGAGCAAGGGACAAGTCCAAAGTCACCCGGTGTGCTTGGACAGGGTTAGAACTCACACCCCTGGGCTCCTTCCCTCACCCTTATCTCAGCAGAGAAGCTACTGCACTTTGAACGTCACCATCGAACACTGTGCTGTGCATTAAAGGATGAACAGCACCCGTGCAGCTTGGCACCGAATGCCAGGTGCACCCCAGGCACCACGATAAGCCCCGCCTTCCCTACATAGCCACACGCACCTTGGGGGCGCAGCCTCAGTGGCACAGCCTCCTGCCAGGCGCTGAGCCAGCCTCTGCTCTCAGTATGGCTCTGAGTTCGGGAGCCTGAATGATCAGCCTGGGGTTGACCTCGCCTCTCTGGAGAGCAGCAGCATCCCAGACCTTTGGGAAGAGATCACTGCCAAGCCCTTCCCTTGGGGCGGGGGCTGCCCTCAAGACCAAAGGAAAGGAACTCAGGCAGAAACTTAGGCAGTTGCCATGCAGACTGGTGTTGGAATTTTCATCTGATTATCTTTATAGCTGAACGGCTTCAGAGAAGTTTCTTGATCTCTCTGAGCCTCAGTTTCCTCATCTGTACAACGGGGGCAAGAATATCTTTTTCATCTGGCTTTTGTTGAGATGCAATGAGAAGACACATGTGATGGACCTGGCCAGTGCCTAGGATGCAGTAAGTGGTCCAGCGTGAAAGTGAAAGTTTAGTCGCTCAGTCGTGTCTGACTCTCTGCAACCCCATAGATTTTAACCCGCCAGGCTCCTGTCCATGGGATTTTCCAGGCAAGAATACTGGAGTGGGTTGCCATGCGCTTCTCCAGGGGATCTTTCCAATCCAGGGATCAAACCTGGGTCTCCTGCACCGCAGGCGGATTCTGCACCATCTGAGCCACAGTGTGGCTCTATAAATTAGTCCTCAGATAAAGGTGGCTGGAAAGTGAAAGTGTTCATCACTTAAGTCTTGTTCAACTCTTTGCCACCCCACGGACTGTGGCCGAGAAAGGGTGGCTGATAGAACCCTTTTTATGATAATTTGCCATGTTTCCTAGATCCTTAGATGCTGGCGTGAGGCTGTGAGCTGCTGAGTCAGCCTGGGGACCTGTCTCACTGCTGCCTTAGGGTCCGAGGTCGCTCTCAGGCCACGTTCATACAACCGCTTACCCAGCCCACCACACTGCCATCCCTCGATGGACCAATTTTTCTTTTTTCTTTTGGGCTGTGCCATGTGGCTCAAGGATCTTAGTTCTCCAACCAGGGCATGAACCTGGGTCCCAGCAATGAAAGTGCTGAGTCCTAACCACTGCACTGCCCGGGAATTCCCCCAACTCTTCTCATTTTCTATTTATTGACTTGGCTGAGCTGAGTCTTAGCTGTGGCATCCGGCATATAGGATCGACTTTCCTTGATCAGGAATTGAACCCGGTCCCCCCACACTGGGAGCGTGGAGTCGTAGCCACTGGACAACCAGGGAAGGCCTCTCCCTGACTTTCTAATTGTACCTGTTGTACAGCATTTGGAATATTAATACCCAGTCTCACCCTCAGTGAATTTTTTTTCATACAAAGAAAGCACACCTACCAGCAGTCCCACCCCCCCGGGCCCCCACCCTGGGCGCTGGGCTGACTTACAAGCCAGGGTGTTCACACTGGTGGGGAGAACATGGCTGGGGGTGGGGCTTCTAAGATGCACCCCGACTCAGGGCAGGACTTGACCTCAGATGGTTCCGGGTATGACTCCTGCCTTTTCGCGGCTCGTTCTGGGGGGCAGTGAAGGACACTCTGGTGGCAACAAGCGTAGTTCAAGGCCAGCGGTCATGGGAGCCGAGGGGCCTCTTCCAGGACCCTCCTGCAGCTTCACCTTCTTAGAGGCCGCCCCGTCTGGCTGCTCCTTGGGATCCTGCCTCACGCAGTGCTTGCTCCTGGTTCTGGCCTCAGCAAATCCCCTTAAAGGCAGCTGCAAGGACGAGGGTTCTAGCATTTCATCTCCACGTGGGAAGGAGAACGCCAGTAAAGAGTGCACTCTGGAGAACTTCCCTGGCGGGTCCAGTGGTTAAAACTCCAAGGTTCCACTGCTGCGGGCGTGGGTTCGATCCCAGGTCGGGGAACTAAGACCCCACAGGCCGCATGGCCGATGATAAGAGTAGACTCTGGAACCACGATGCCTGGGCTCAGCTCCCGCCCTCCTTCTCCCCATTGGTGAGACCTCAGGCAGCTGATTTCCCTTTCTGGGCTGCTGCGGCCTCGTCAGTACGAGGGGGCAGGGGGCAGCATCATCTACCTCCCAGTGTTGTTGAGGGGCTGAAACAAATTATAAAAGCTCAGGGCTGGCACACAGTAGGCACTCCATGAGCATCGGCCCCGGGGAGGATTCCTCCTGGCGCCCAGCAGAGGGCCTGGCACGCGTAGCGGGGCTCAGCTCTTACTGGCTGAATGGGTCAATCAGTTCAATACTGATAACAAGCGTGCCGAGTCTTGAGGATCCTGACGGAGACCCGGGCCACCAGGTGACAATGTGTGCGTTCCAACACGACTGATGACGACTTCTCAGGCTTTTCTGATTCATCGGCGAGGTAGGCTTTGCAATTCAGTCATAAAAACCGGGCCAGAAAGTGGAGCCGGGTTTGCGGTGAAGGTGGCTCTGTCTCCTGCAGCTGCACCTCCTTGGGTCCCATCGCCCGGAGCCACTGCTATCTTTGGATTCAGGGTACAGAGGGCGAGAACCATGATTCAGCTTATGTCCCGGCTCATAATTCACCACGAGACTCACTGCCTTAAATGGAATTTGAAGCTTATTTTGAAATTTCACCTCTGGTTACCTAACCTCCTGAGCCTAATTTCCTCCCAGTGGAGATAACAGTTATCTATTCTAGCAGTTGATCTAAGGATTACACATTACACGATGCGGTCATTCACCATCTGTGCTGCATGACCCAGGAGAGCAACTGGGCAACTTTTATCTGTCTGTCTGTTTGTGTAGGCTGCGTCTCATCTCAGACATGGCATCCAGGGTCTCTGAGGCATCCCGTGGTCTCTCTAGTTGTGGTGTGTGGGCTCGGTTTTCCTGCAGCCTGTGGGATCTTAGTTCCCACACTAGGGATTGAACCCATGGATCCTGCATTACAAGGCAGGTTCTTAACCACTGGACCACCAGGGAAGTTCCTAGGTCACTTAGAAAGACCACCAACTACTAGTAAACCAGCCCCACTGGCCACATTGTGGGTCCTGGACCAGTGGTTCTCCACCAGGGGCATTTCTGTGCTCCCCACCCCCACCCCAAGAACATCTGGTAAAGTATGGAAACATTTCTGGTTTCCAAGTCAGGGAGAGCTACTGGTGTCTAGTGAGAAGAGGCCAGGGAGGTGGCTAAATCTCCCAGAAGGCACAGCGGGGCCCACAACGAAGAATCATCCAGTCCCCGACGTCTGCAGTGCTGCCACTGTGAAAACCCAGCTTAGCGAGCTCAGATTCAGTTTAACCATCAACATATGAAAGGCTTATTTCTCCAGCTAGGTGGGCCAGAGGCTCCGTGGATTGTTACTGGGTGAAGAGAAGAAAATGGTTAGTGTGCAAAGAAATTCCACCCTACTGCTGCCAAGACGGCCATCGTCCCGTGACTAAGATCCCAACGTCGTCAGTAAAGGTCAACCTTCCAGGAAGTTCTGAGACGTGCAGCTTTTCGTGTTGATTTCTTGGGCTGATTCCATGCCTAACCACCCTGCCTCACACCCAGAGAAACACAGCTGCACAGACAGCTTTCTTCTGCCTGTGTGCCCTACCCCCTCAGTCTCTGCAGAAGAAGATGGCTTAACCCTACGGTTCAGACAAACCGCCTTGCTAGCGCCTAAGCCTGTGCTCTAAGCAAAGACCAGCCATTCTTCCTCTGTCCATCCATTCTACTACCCCTCCACCCATCCAGCAAACACTAAGTGCCCACCATCTGTCCACCAGCGTTGCAGCCACGGAAACCGCGGTGAAGGGGCCAGAGAAGAGCCCTGCCCGCACGGAGCTTGCGAGAGAGGCCTTGAACAGCTGGCCACCTGTGACACTGACCTCCTCCTTACAAGATCCTCAACTGCGTTCTTAGGTCCAAAGACAGTTTTGTTTTGCTTTGCAGTAGCATTGAGCTCTTGCCTCTTTGTATTTGAAATTGAACTTCAGAGAAGTTACGGGACTTGATATCACAAGTGTCTCGGAGACAGGATGAGAGTCCAGGCCTCCTGGTTTCCAGGAGCTTCCCGTTTCCCCGAGACCACCGCGGCTCCGCAGCGCTCAGGGCTTGCGTCCTGAGTGCCAGCTCTGTTCTCAGCACCCGACTTGGGTTATTCCACTCAGTCCTCAACCCCGCCCTATGAGGTAAAGAGTACGGTGGCTCCCATTTGATGCCCAAGGAAACTGAGGCAGAGACATTCAGCAACTTGCCGATGAATTTTACCACCAGGCAGGCAGATCCCCCAGTGCTCCCAGTTCCTGGTTCTTTGGTTCAGTTCATTCGCTCAGTCGTGTTTGACTCTTTGCGACCCCATGGACTGGAGCACGCCAGGCCTCCCTGTCCATCACCACCTCCTGGAGCTTACTGAAACTCATGTCCATTGCATCGGCATCTCCTCCTCTGTCGTCTTGGTTCTTGGTTTTTCATTAATAAGGACAGAGTTGGACATGACAACAGCAGGCACTCCCACTCTGGGCATCATGTTCTGAATGTTGGGTTTTAAGCCAACTTCTTCACTCTCTACTTTCACTTTCATCAAGAAGCTTTTCAGTTCCTCTTCACTTTCTGCCATAAGGGTGGTGTCATCTGCTTATCTGAGGTTATTGATATTTCTCCTGGCAATCCTGATTCCAGCTTGTGCTTCTTCCAGCCCAGCGTTTCTCATGATGTACTCTGCATAGAAGTTAAATAAGCAGGGTGACAATATACAGTCTTGACGGACTCCTTTTCCTATTTGGAACCAGTCTGTTGTTCCATGTCCAGTTCTAACTGTTGCCTCCTGACCTGCATACAGGTTTCTCAAGAGCCAGGTCAAATGGTCCGGTATTTCCATCTCTTTCATAATTTTCCAGTTTATTGTGATACACACAGTCAAAGGCTTTGGCATAGTCAATAGAGCAGAAATAGATGTTTTCCTAGAACTCTCTTGCTTTTTTGATGATCCAGCGGATGTTGGCAATTTAATCTCTGGTTCCTCTGCCTTTTCTAAAACCAGCTTGAACATCTGGAAGTTCACGGTTCACGTACTGCTGAAGCCTGGCTTGGAGAATTTTGAGCATTACTTTACTAGTGTATGACATGAGTGCAATTGTGCAGTAGTTTGAGCATTCTTTGGCATTGCCTTTCTTTGGGATCGGAATGAAAACTGACCTTTTCCCGTATAGTGTAAATATAACTTTTAGATGCACTGAAAACCACATATGGTCACATGACTTGCTTTACTGTGGGGGGCTGGAACTGAACCTGCCATCTCTCTGGGGCCCACCTGTGTCTGATGAGGGCCATCTGGATGGTTTGAGGGGCTACCAACCTCTGTCTTCTGGGGAACTTTTGAGCCCTTCCACCAGCTCCCACTGGGGGTCCTGGTGTGTCACTGACCGTGCCAGCATCTGGATGGGCTTTGAGACAAACCAAAGGTCCCCCTCAGATGCTGTCAGAGACTGGTATTCTTGAGACATGCATGCTCAGTCGCTGAGTCGTGTCCAATTCTTTGTGACCCCACGGACCTCTCTGTCCGTGGAATTTTCCAGGTGAGAATATTGGAGTGGGCTGCCGTTTCCTCCTCCAGGAGACCTTCCCGACCCAGGAACTGAATCTGCGTCTCCTGGTCTCCCGCCTTGGCAGGCAGATTCTCTGCTGCTGTGCCACCTGGGAAGCTGGCTTGGCCATGAGGGATCACTGTCTTCCCCTGGGATGCCTCTGCATCCCTCCAACCCCCACAGGCAAAATCTGAGAAGGTTTCTGTTAACAGCACTTACTTTAGAATGTCGGCTCTGCCACTGAACAGTTTAGACCGTCACTTTACCTCTCTGAGCCTCAGTTTGCTCATCCATGAACTGGGAATGTCTACACGAAAAGATGGTGATGAGGATGCAGTGAAACAATGTTTGACAAGGGCCAGGGGCAGTCACCAGCATGAGCAGGTGCTTAGCGAGTGGAGGGTACTCTCAAGAGAAATGTAACAGGCAATGCCAGTCCGAAACTCCAATACTTTGGCCACCTGATGCAAAGAACTGACTCAGCTGAAAAGACCCTGATGCTGGGAAAGATTGAAGGCAGGAGGAGAAGGGGACGACAGAGGATGAAATGGCTGGATGGCATCACCAACTCAATGGACATGAGTCTGAGTGAACTCCGGGAGTTGGTGATGCACAGAGAGGCCTGGCATGCTCCGGGTTGCAAAGAGTTGGACACGAACGAACAACTGAACTGAACTGAATGCCAGTTTAGAGGCTGCCTACGAGAACGCCCCCAGGAGGGCATGAAATACCAGACAAGGATATTACAGACAAACCACTTCAAACCCACTCTAACCATTCTGTGAGAGCCAGGCCAAGGTCACCCACAGCAAAGGGCGCTAAGTTAAGGTGTCCTGGGGTGCTCATGGGTGCTCAGAAGCGTTGTGATTGGCAGGTGCGGGCAGGTGGCGGGCTAGGATACACGTGGCTCTGGGAGACAGAAGGGGGAGTCTGGCACACACAGGAGCTGCTTCCCTCGTGATAAGACCGTGGGACAGAGGCCTGGCCCGGCAGGCTGGAGACCTGGTTCCGACCAGAAGGCCACCTGCCACCGTGTGTCTCCAGGAAAGCCCCTTCCCCTCTCCGGGCCCCAGTCGCTCCTCCTGGGAATATGAGTCTCACCCGAGAGGACCCTGACCGGCAAGATGGGAACAAAGGCCCCCAGCACCTCTCAGGGGCAGGGAGGACTCCGAGTCTGCACAGCCCCCGGCAGCCGCCTGGCCTCCCAGCAAGTGCTCAGACCCAGCGCTTTGTTGTTATCACGACGATCACGTGAGAGTGTGTGTGTGCTGACCGGCTAGCCTACTCTCCAGAAACCTGCGCCCCAGACCTCCGGGCAAACCACCCCTTCATTCTAAGAGCGTCCAGCACGACCAAATATTCCCTCATCTCAGCTTGCAGAAATAAAAGAGATTCTGCCAAGGGTTCTCAGACCAACTCCACCACATCCCCAGACCACAGCTCAGCCACGCGGCCTCATCGGCTAAACCCGCGTTCCCAACGCAGGGGGCCTTTGTCCGATCCCTGGTTGGGGAAGTAGATCCTGCATGCTGCAACTAAGAAGCCCGCGAGCAGCGAAGGGCCTGAGAGCCCCAAGTAAGACCGGCGCCGTGCTCAGGACTCAGTCCTGTCTGCGACCGCTGGGCTCCTCTGTTCTAGGGATTCTCCAGGCAAGGATACCGGAGTGGGTTGCCATATCCAACTCTAGGGGATCTTCCTGACCCAAGGATTGAACCCATGTCTCCCAGTGCATCCAAAAAAAAAAATAATTTTTTTTTTTTAAAGAAGACATGTTACTTCAGGCTGTGCCCGCCTGAAAGCGGAGGCTGGGCCAGATCACCCTTGTGATCCCCATTCAGCTCTGAGGTACAGAGTTAAAACTTTCGCGTGGCTGGAAGAGGGCCACGCTGGGGTTTGCGCTTCTCAGACTGTAAACTCCATGGGAACCGCCTGGGACCCTGAGAGCGTGCAGAGCTCACTGGGCTCCGGTGCCCGTGACCCTCCTCTGGGCGTTCTCTCCTGCCAATGCTCCTGCGTATGCTATGCCTATTCGTGAAATTCTGTTCTTCTTCCTCCTCTTCTTACCCCTCCAATCCCCCACGAGCCAGAGTTTCGGTGGAAACTTCTGTTTATAAAAAGTGTTTATTTGGGTGAGTTGGCCTTAGCTGTGATGCACGGGATCTTTCGCTGTGGTGTGCAGGCTTGCTAGCTATGGCGAGTGGGCTTAGCTGCCCCGTGGCACGTGGGATCTTAGTTCCCTGACCAGGGACTGAACACGTGTCCCCTGCACGGCAAGGCCGATTCTTAACCCCTGGACCACCAGGCAAGTCCCTGAAACTTCCCTGTATTACATGGTGCGGAGGCTGTTGGAATGTCATTTTCAATTCTGTGTTCCTTCTCCCTGATGTCAGCAGAACAGACCTCAGAGGGCAAGAGCCAGGCTCCAGAGCTACTGAGAAGGTGAGGGGTGTGGTGAGGAACCCGTAAAACCGCAAGGAGCATCACGCGCTGGCGCTTGGCGTGAGTGGAGAGCTCCCCAGCCCCAGCGCCGCTGGCTTCCCTTCCCTTTCTTGCTCTGAAAAGGCCACGAGCGTGGGGCCACAGAGGCAGCGGCTAACTCTGGCTTCCCTGGCTGAGGGGAGACGCGCGCCCACAATTTACAGAACTTAGCAACTATCAACTCACCATCCTTGAGTGAGAAGCTCAGAAGGTCCTGCGGGGAAAGTCACAGGAATTAGTGATAGGTTGATATGTAACCTGCCTGCTCACTGGACAAATATTTACTGACTCAACAATAGGTGGGAACACAAGGCAGACAAAATACCTTTGCCCTGCATTTGAGTGGCAAGCCAGAGAAACAAGCCAGCCCATAACCAAACAAATGTGTGAGAGCTTCAGGGAGTCAGATGAAGGGCGGCAAGGGCTGCTTTAAATCTGCTCTGCTGGCACCAAGAGCCTGGGTCAAGCGTCTGCCTGCTTCAAAGGCACACAGAGCAGGTGAGTGACACGCTCAAGGCCCCACAGTGAAGCTGCTGCTTCCGAAAAGGGGCACTGCAGCTAAAAAATGACTAGAAACATGGGCTTTTGAGTCAGATGGCCAAGGTTCAAATCAGCTGTGTGACCTTGAACAAGTTACTAAACCTCCTGTGCCTCAATTTTCTCATCTATAAAATGGGGACGATCACTTTACCTACCTTATAAAATTGCTTTGAGAATTAAATGAGTCCATATGAGTAAAGGTACTATAAGAAGCAATGTTTAAGTAATAAATCAATAGTAAATATTTGATAATGATAATTCAACACTAGCTATGATCATCGTATCATCAGATATTATAATGCAATATTTAACCTTTGAACTCCCCCACACAGCTAGAAGTGATATTCAGGCTGACTCTGGAGGAAGCTGTCTACTTTCCCCAGCAGCTGCTACCTGGGCAGTGGGTGTACCTGAGTGATCACCAGTGGGTCATCCTTCAAGATGGGGTCCTTCAACAAAACCTGAGCAAACTCGTCTGCTCCTTCGCCTCCCAGACCACTGGCAAAAGCAGTCATGGTAGGCAAGACGGCTTCAGACAGGTCTAGCCACTTCACCAGGCCAACCACGAAGTCTGTGCAGAAAGATCTGAAAGACAAATGCAGCTGAGATCCTGGACTGTGCAACTCACAAGACATGTTAAGGGATGTGAAGAGCTGGCATCTACAAAAAACCGTGGCAACTGTGGCCCATGGCATACAGCAAGAGAGCCAAACCCGATTTCAGGAGAGCGGATCTGAGCTTACTCCACCAAAACGTTAACCGCAAGGAGCTGATAAACCACAGGAATGAGGGCAAGGAGCAGTTAGTTACTGACCAAACACCCTGAGCCCAGCCTGCCCTGAGGGCTGTGAAATAGAAAATGAGCAAGATGGATCTTGGATAAGAAGCTCATCGGGAGGCAGAGACCCAGACGGAACTAACTGATCTAGTGTTGTGGGACACGCTAGGGCAGAGGCAGGAATCCAGCCCTGATGAGTCCAGAGAGGGGGCCCCGAATCCACCTGGGAGGCGAGGGGCAGCGACCAGAAAAGGCTTCCCGCAGACAGAGATCTCCTGCTGTTGGAAACAGCCACGGACATGCTTTCTAGAAACATGCCGGCCGCCACCGAAGCGGACAAAGTGTGGAGAAAGTTATGCAGCCATTACCGAGGGGTCTGTGCATACTGAGTATGTGAGCTGAGTCCCACGGGGGTCCTCGGGTGGGGGAGGGATGGGGTAGTCAGGGCAGAAGGGACCCCCGGAGATGCAGGAAGCCCATGGCATCTCGGGGCACTTCCCTGGTGGCTCAGATGGTAAAGAGCCTGCCTGCAGTGCAGGAGACCCAGGCTTGATCCCTGGGTGGGGAAGATCCCCTGGAGGAGGGCATGGCAACCCACTCCAGTATTCTTGCCTGGAGAATCCCATGGCCAGAGGAGCCTGGCAGGCTACAGTCTGTGGGGTCACAGAGTCAGACATGACTGATTGACTGATACTTTTTCACTTTCATGGCACCTTGGGGACCCCGGCAGAGCCCACATCAGGGTTCGATTTGAAGCTACCACTGGGATGTGGAGCAGGAGAGTCAGATGGGAGTGATTAGACAAGTTCCGAGAGAAGGTTTCCCAGAAACAAGCTGAGCTCCCTGGTTGTGGGGGTGACCTTAGGAGGCTTGCCGCTGGCACCGCTTGGCTCTGGTCTCCATGGATCCCAGGCAGTGCACCCAACCCATCCCTCAGAGCCGCTGCTGCCAAAGCCCAGGCAGAGAGAGCTGTGCAGGTTGGGCCCATGCGGGTGGGAGCAGGACTCAGGTTCAAATCCTGGGAACACCACTGTTTTGGTCCAGGTCCCCAGAAGTACCTCTGAAATGATTCCTGGGGATTCCCTCGGGGTCAACACCTGTGGATGGGCAGGGAGCATGAAGAACTCGGTGGGCGGGAGGGAGCTGAGATACAGTCTCAAGAGAAGTCTCAGCTGACCCTGTGGGGAGATCTGAAGATGGGGTGACCCCTGAGAGATGTCCCCCAGTAGGGCGAGAGGGCTGGGCCTTCATACCCTCACATCAGAGAGTCATTGGACAACAGCTGCCCCAGGAAGGGGGCAGAACCCTGGGCAGGGTGGCTCCCTGCAGCTGAGGCAGGCCCAGGTAGTCGGTGGAAGTCTCCTTCACTGCTGAGCTGCGAAAGTAACTTGACCTCTCTGTGCCTCAGTTTCCCTATCTGCAAGCGAGTGTAAGAGACCGACTTCATAGAACTGCTTGAGAATTAAATGAGAAGCTACATACAAAGCACCCCAAGCAAGGCTTGCGCGCAGTAGATGATTAATGTTGGTTAACATCACTATTTCATTTAAATTAAAAAAAACACATATTTATTCATTTGACTGCACTGGGTCTTAGCTGCAGCGTGTGGGATCTAGTTCCTGACCAGGGATTGGACCTGAGCCCCCTGCACTGGAGTGCAGAGTCTTAGCCTCTGGACCACCAGGAAAGTCCCAGCATCACTATTTACAAAGGGACCGAGGGAGGCAGTGAAGAGGGCTGAGCTGGGCTCTGAAATCTGACCCCTGGGAGAGTCCTGGCCCCCTTGGTGCCTGGCTTCATGGCCTCCTTCACTTCTCTCAGCTTCCTTTTCCTCTGCTGTAAAGTGAGGATGATAACAGGGCTGCTTCAAAGATTGGCCAGAAAGATTAAATCACAAGATAAAAGCACCTGGCACACGATAACCCTCAATAAATGTCAGCTACTGTTACTACAATTATTATGGTTTGCCCCGCTGGAATTGCTGGAATTACCCTGGGGCGATGTGTAGGTGTGAATGGGGGGACAGGGATGACTACGTGGATCACGCAGACGTGAACATGCATGCAGAAAGGGCTTGGGGCTGAGGGCAGCGGCGTGACCGGGCCCTGTGTCCGCAGATGCAGGGAAGCACCGATCTCACGAGTGGAAGGGTAAACAGTGTGAACTCTGATCAAACCCAGCTTTGCCACGAGCTGCATGATCTTGGGCAAGTTACTTAGCCTCTCTGGGCCTTGGAAACACTGCCGAGAAGGATGAGGCCTGTTTCACAGGGTTGTTGAAAGGACTAGCTAAGTTAATCGGTGTCATGAGCTTAGAACAAGACTGGCACCTGTAAAGCCCTACATAAACAAAGCCCTATATATAAACAAACGAATGAGAATATATGTAAAGCGCCAGCGCAGCAATCTATCAAATAAGGACAGAGCTCCACAGCATGGCAGGGTCTTGGTAAACGCTTCTAACGTGGCTGATAAAGAATACTGGGGTGTAGTCATCCCCTTCTCCAGAGGATCTTTCTGACCCTGGGACTGAACCCGGGTCTCCTGCTTTGCAGGCAGACTCTTCACCTTCTGAGCCACCAGGGGTGCCCCAGTCAAGACACGACTGTCAGAGGCGATGCGAAGTCCTGGCGACCACAGACAGCCACACGCCAGCTCCTGCTCTCGGCGCCCGCACACACGGGCTCACTGGCTGCCGGGCACAGCCCCACAAGGGCGGGGAGCACTGTTTTCACCTCCATTCGAGCAACAAGGACAATACTCAGACCCACAGAGCCTAAGCGACAGCTCCAGGGTCCAAGCCCCAAGTCTCGGACTCCAGAGGCCAGGCTGAACCACTGCAGAGACCGCCCTCTCCCCAAGTGTGTTTTGGGTCTTAAGGCGACTGAGATCAACCACGTGGAAAGGGGAGCACAGGCTGCGCCACAGCACGGCAATCCACTCCAGTGTTTTACACACACACACACACACACACGCACACACGCATGCACACGCACACACACACATGCACACACGCACACACAGCATGGCAATCCACTCCAGTGTTCCACACATGCACACACACACACACACGCACACATGCACACACGCACACACATGCACACACGCACACACACACACAGCACGGCAATCCACTCCAGTGTTCCACACACGCACACACACACACGTGCACACACATGCACACACGCACACACACACACAGCACGGCAATCCACTCCAGTGTTACACACACACACACACACACACACATGCACACACACATGCACACACACAGCACGGCAATCCACTCGTGTTCCACACACACACACACACATGCACACGCGCATGCACACACACACAGCATGGCAATCCACTCCAGTGTTCCACATACACACATACACATGCACGCACACACGCACGCACGCATGCACGCACGCACACACACACACACAGCATGGCAATCCACTCCAGTGTTCCATACACACACACACACACACAGCATGGCAATCCACTCCAGTGTTCCACATACACACACACACATGCACGCACACACACACACAGCATGGCAATCCACTCCAGTGTTCCTGCCTGGAGAATCTCAGGGACAGAGGAGCCTGGCGGGCTACACAGGATCACAAAGAGTTGGACAGGACTGAAGTGACTTAACACACAGACACACACACACAACTTTCAGGAAGGAAACATCCCCAACACACACACACAGACACACACACACAGACACACACACACACAGACACATAGACACACACACACACATATACAGACACACATACATAGATACACACACAGACACACAGACACACACCCAGACACACACACACATACACAGACACACACACAGACACACACTCAGACATACAGAGACAGACACACAGACACACACACATATACAGACACACATACACAGACACACACACAGAGACAGCATGGCAATCCACTCCAGTGTTCCTGCCTGGAGAATCCTGGGGACAGAGGAGCCCACACACACATACACACACACACAGAGACACACACACACACACACACACACACACACACACACAGACAGCATGACAATCCACTCCAGTGTTCCTGCCTGGAGAATCCCAGGGACAGAGGAGCCTGGTGGGCTACAGAGGATCACAAAGAGTTGGACAGGACTGAAGTGACTTAACACACACAGACATACACACAGACACACACACAACTTTCAGGAAGGAAACACCCCCAAGACAAATGCTTCTGGCTCAGCCACAGCCACGTGCGCTTAATACCAGATTTGCATTTGGGAGTGGGGGGCACATAGAACAGTAACTCCTCCCTGTACCCTCCCAGGTGGAGGTGTGCCCAGCACAGGTCTGGCACACAGTTCAGGTTCATAAATATTTCTTTATGTGAACAAAGTACGCAAAGCTGTTCCCCTGCCTATCTACCAGCTTATCAGGTGGGGATTTATCAGATCGAGGGAGCTTCTGGGAAAATAAGAGCTTCCTAAGTATGGCACAAGTATGGGTTGGAGCAGGGAGAGAGTTGGGCCCTTGTAGGAGCTGGACCCTTGCTTGCTCGGGAACAGAATACCCAAGGAGATAAATTCTAACCTCCAGAAAGAAGGAAAGAAAGAAACCAGGATTTCCCTGGTGGCTCAGACAGTAAAGGTCTGTTTACAATGCAGGAGACCCGGGTTCAATCTCTGGGTTGAGAAGATCTCCTGAAGAAGGAAATGGCAATGCACTCCAGTACTCTGGCCTGGAAAATCCCATGGATGAGGAACCTGGCAGGCTACAGTCCATGGGGTCGCAAAGAGTTGGACACGACTGAGCGACTTCACTTTCTTTACTTTCTGTACCAGGCTCTGCAGGGGCCATCCGCACATTTCTTCCCCAGGACCACCCTCTCTGATGGACGGCCGCTTCTCAGCAGCGGTGATTTCCCAGCCCTTTCTGGGCCAGTAGAAGGCCCCTCCCAGGATGGAGACAGAGAATGACAAGTGTCTTTAGTTTTTCCGTGCCTCCTTCCAGGCAAGGCTAGTGTATCTGACTGGCTCTAACCAATGACATAACAGGAGAAGCCTTCGCAGGGTATCCTGGGAAACAGTTCCTCCCCAATGAGAGAGACCTGCAGAGCTTCCTTGTCCTCCCCGTTCTTGCCTCGAGTCTTATTCTGTGAGGGTGTGATGTATGGCACTGGAGCAGCCATTCTGTGATCAGGAGGGAGGTCAGGGGAACTACAGAGAAGCCAACCCAAAGGCTTTTTGTATCAACCCCGGAACTCTCTTCCTTTTGATTTCTTATCAAGTGAGAAAAACCTCTTATTATGTAAATCTCTTTTAGTACAATGTCCTGTTACTTACAGCCCAAAGCTCCCTGACTGGTAGGGGTAAGTTCCAGTTCATTTTATAGATAAGGAAACTGAACAAGTAAAGCAAGTCACAGAGGTGGTAAGCATTAACGTTTACTGAGCGCCTACTGTGGGCCACACTGTGCTAAACGCTTTACCTACATTATCTCATTTGACTCTGATAACTACCCTGCAGGGTGGGTGTTATTAGCCCCACTTTACAGAGGAAGACACTGATGCTTAGGGAAGCTAAATAACCTGCCAGGGGTCACATGTCATTGGAAAGTGTCAGGGCTAGGATTTGAACCCAATTCAGTTCAGTCGCTCAGTCATATCAGACTCTTTGTGACCCCATGAATTGCAGCACGCCAGGCCTCCCTGTCTATCACCATCTCTCGGAGTTCACTCAGACTCATGTCCATTGAGTCCGTGATGCCATCCAGCCATCTCATCCTCGGTCGTCCCCTTCTCCTCCTGCCCCCAATCCCTCCCAGCATCAGTCTTTTCCAATGAGTCAACTCTTTGCATCAGGTGGCCAAAGTACTGGAGTTTCAGTTTTAGCATCATTCCTTCCAAAGAAATCCCAGGGCTGATCTCCTTCAGAATGGACTGGTTGGATCTCCTTGCAGTCCAAGGGCCTCTCAAGAGTCTTCTTCAACACCACAGTTCAAAAGCATCAATTCTTCAGTGCTCAGCCTTCTTCATAATCCAACTCTCACATCCATAGATGACCACAGGAAAAACCATAGCCTTGACTAGACAGACCTTCGTTGGCAAAGTAATGTCTCTGCTTTTCAATATGCTATCTAGGTTGGTCATAAACTTTTCTTCCAGATCTAAGTCCAAATCCTGTGGTTTGTCTCCTGTGCTAACAGACTCAGTATTTATCCATTCCTTCCTTTCACAAATCTTTACTGTCTTTGCTACACCCAGCTGTGTGCAAGGCACTGTGAACTCAAGCGATGAACAGGGCAGTTCCTGCCCTCCAGGGACAGGAGTCGGTGGCAGGTACGGGAAGAGCTACAGTGCAGTGTGACGGTGGTCAAGGGGACAGGTCACTGGAGAGACAGGTGGAGACCATCCTGTCCGGGAGGTGAGGAGGGTCTGGGAAGGCTTATGGTTTGTCTCCTGTGCTAACAGACTCAGTATTTATCCATTCCTTCCTTTCACAAATCTTTACTGTCTTTGCTACACCCAGCTGTGTGCAAGGCACTGTGAACTCAAGCGATGAACAGGGCAGTTCCTGCCCTCCAGGGACAGGAGTCGGTGGCAGGTACGGGAAGAGCTACAGTGCAGTGTGACGGTGGTCAAGGGGACAGGTCACTGGAGAGACAGGTGGAGACCATCCTGTCCGGGAGGTGAGGAGGGTCTGGGAAGGCTTCCTGGAGGTGACCCCCAAGGGGATGTATACGCGCAAGTGTTTGGTCCGGTGAGAAGGACAAAGATTAAAAAAAAAAAGCCCAGCTGAGACTGAAACGCAGAGTTCACTCACAGGGCTCCACGCTGGGGCTGAGGGGGCGCGGCTCCAGGAAACAACGCAGAAGCGAAACCTTCTTGCTCCTTCCTGTCCCCACAACCCACCACTTCCTGCCCCAGCAACACTCTGCATGCTTCAAGGCCGTCCGGCCCAGTCTGGGGCCTCCGTCTGCCCCGCCACAGCACCCAAGCTGTCCCCAGCCCCAGAAAAGGCCACCTCACCTTTGTTCCTCTGGATCACTGTCCTGGTTTCTCCAAACAACTTCACCAGCTTTCCAACAACCCTCCTCCAGCCCTCCAAACTCTCCCCTGCAGATCCCTGAAGGCCAAGCCCACGTTCCTAGCCACTCTACTATTCCGACTCCAAACACCGAGCCTCCTGAACCTACCCCCCATCGCGGCACTTAGCCCATCCGTCCACTGGGAAAAGCAGGCATCTGAGGACTTCCCTGGCGGCTCAGTGGTTAGAACCCGCCTTCCAATACAGCGGACACAGTTCGACCCCTAGTCCTGGAATATTCTACGTGCCAGGGCTTCCCAGGTAGCTCAGCTGGTAAAGAGTCCGCCTGCAATGCAGGAGACCCTGGCTCGATTCCTGGGTCGGGAAGATCTGCTGGGGAAGGGACAGGCTTCCCACTCCAGTACTCCTGGGCTTCCCTGGTGGCTCAGCTGGTAAAGAATCCGCCTGCAATGCAGGCGACCTGGGTATGATCCCTGGGTCGGGGAGACCCCCTGGAGAAGGGAAAGGCTACCAACTCTAGTATTCTGGCCTGGACAGTTCCATGGACTGTAAGTATAGTCTGTGGTGTCGGAAAGAGTCGGACAGGACTGAGCGACTTTCCCTTCCACTTTGGGGAATGAAGCCCACGCGTAGTAACTGCTGAAGACGGCACGCTCTGGAGCCCGCACTCGGCAATAAGAAGCCAGGCAAGGCACAGCGCAGTCAGGGGGAAGCCCCCGCTCGCTGCGACTGGAGAAAGCCCCCGCGAGTAACGGAGGCCCGGCAGCCACACAAACAAAAATTAACACACACACACAATCCCAGACGCCTGGTTTCAGCCCCCTGATTGTAAGCTCCAGGGGAACAGGAGCCAGGCCTTGCTTTGCTTTGCTTTCTCCACAGGGCCTTGCGCAATCCTCAGTACGCAGCCGTGCTCGCTGAATGCACAGGCATCTTGTCCCGCTATTAGGGGGTATCCTCGAGTGCAGGGACAGAGGGGGCCCTGTTGATCCTATTCATACCCACTTTCCATGTGTTTCAAGCGGCGCCTGGTGAAACAGCAGGCGCCCCTGAAATGCCTTGTGAAGGTATAAATGGGTGGGTACCGAACGAGGGATCGCTGTCCCCTTACGATGTTGTGAGTTCCCTAAAGGCAAGGACAACGGCTTTCTCCTCTCTGTGCCATCTGGTAGCACCTGGAAGGCTGCCTGGCTGCCAGAAATCATCTCCTTGATCAGCACGACCGTCTCTCTGGAGACAGAACACTCACCTTTGCTCGGGCTCTGGAAAGAGCTGGCACAAGGAGATGGCGCAGAGGGCGGCGTAGGTGAAGCGGTTGGCCTCGGCCAGCTCCCGGCCTGTTGGCAGACGTGGCTCCCCCTCCACACCCGGCTCAGTCACCCGGGGCAGCCTCGGGCCCGACTTGTCCGTTGCGGCCATTTCCAGTCCTGCAGGGGAAAAACCTCAGTGAAAGATTGCTTTCAGCAGGCTGGCAAAGCCTCCTTCAACAGGACACAGAAACTACCCCCCATAAAAGAGAAAACGGATAAATCAGCCCTCATTCAAATGATTAACTTCTATTTATCATCTTTAAGAGACTGGGCAGTGGGGGAGGGGGAGATATTTTCAATGTGTTTATCACAAAGGCTGAGTATCCCCAGAATGATAACAACTCTTACAAGTCACTAAGAAAAGGAAACAAAGCAAATTTAAAATCAGCAAAAGACCTGCATAGGTACTTCACAAAAGATATCACGTATCCTCACAAAAGTGGTCTATAAGCACATGCAGAGGTGTTCAACATCATCAAAACAAAAATAAAAACCCCAGTAAGACAAGGCTACTCACTCATCAGAATGGCTAAATTTAAAAACTGACAACACCAAGTGTTGATGAAGAAAGAAGACAGAACCTGCCAACATACTGGTAGGAGAGTGAGTGAGTTGCTGAGGACACGGAAATGAAAAACTCCAGTGAGGGACGTCCCTGGTGGGCCAGCGGCTCGGACTCCACTCCCCCAGTGCAGGGGCCCTGGGTTCAATCCCTGGTTGGGGAACCATATCCCACATGCTGCAACCAAGGGCTTGAATGCCAAAACTAAAGATCCTGCAACTAACACCTGACCCAGCAAACAAATTTTAAAAGGAAAAAAGCCCAAGTCCATTCGCCTATCAGAATGGTTAAAACTAAAAAAGACCTATAATACTAACAGAGTAAGGGGCAAATAGAACTTTCATATGCAGCTGGTGAAAATGTAACTTGGTACAACCACGAGCAAAATGGTCCATTTTATCCACTAAAGTTAAACGAATGTCTTCCCTACACCCCAGAATTCCATTCCCGAGAAACGAGGGCTTATGTCCCCAAAAGACATGTGCGTGAATGCTCAGAGAAACTCCATTCCTAATAGTTCTAAATGAAACCACCCACACTTTCACTCACGGTGCAACAGACAACCTATGTCTAGTCATACCATGGAACGCAACACAGCAGTGAGAAAAGAACAGAGTCTGACGCCCAGACTTCAACGTGAGTGAATCTTAATGACAAGCAGCCAGTCATTCGCTGGAGTACATACTGCAGAATTATGTCTGTATCAACTTGAAGAATAGGTCAGACCAACCTACAGCGAGAAGGGTCAGAAGAGAGGTTGCCATTGGGAGGAATATTGGCTCAGAAGGGATACAGAAAGGCTTCTAGGTGATGACAGTGTTCTGTATCTTGACCCAGGTGGCGATTTTAAAACCCACTGAACTGTATACTGAAGATTTGTGTATTTGGGGGACTTCCCTGGTGGCCCAGTGGTTAAGAATCTGCTTTCCAATGCAGGAGACATGAATTTGATCCCTGATTGGGAAACCAAGATCCCACATTTTGTGGGGCAACTAAGCCCACACCCCGCAGCTTCTGAGCCCGAGCTTTCTAGAGTCCACGCGGCACAGGAGAGAAGCCTGCACGCCACGGAGAAGCCCGGCGCAGCCACAGAAGAGCGGCAGGAGGGAGTAAGGCCTCCCTGCCCTCCCTCTGGCCCTCCCTCTACTCTGTTCTCTGCCAGCGGCTGAAGTGGGAAGGCAGGGGTAGGGACAAACCAAGCCCAGCCAGGCCTGCAAGGGCCCTGGGAGGGGGGACCAGGAGGGTAGCCAGCTGTAACCACAGGTACCGCAGGACCAAATACAGGCTCAGGACCAGACAGGCGGTGTGAGTCCACAGGGCTCCTTCTCACAGGTGTGGGACTTTGCAAAGCTCAACCTCTCTGCACTTAGATTCCTTCACCTGCAAATGGACTATAATAGTATGTGTCTGGGAGATCTGTGCAAGCAACGAGGAACACCGCCACGCAAGTCAGTATTTATTAAGCACTGAAAAACCAGAACTTGGCACTGGGCTCACACTACATAAATGTTAAAGAAATAAATGTTTAAAATTATCAACAAACAAACAAATGCTCAGCACAGTGCCTGGCATACAGCAAAGGGGCATAAATAAGAGCAAGGGGCAACAAGAGGGAGCCGTCGCTGGATGCCAGGGCCCAGGCGGCAGTGTTAACACACACGGTCTCAGCCGGCTCTACGAGCCAGGTACTAACACAGTGTCCACTCTCTCCTTGCTCCTGGGGAATAGGCTCAGAGGAGGAGGATCTGGGCCCGGGTCATATGCCAGAAAACAGCAGAACAGAACCCAAAGCTAGACCACTTAGCCAGACATCTCACCCACCGTCTCTTGTTTTTTTGTTTGTTTGTTTTGCACCATCTCCGTTTTACACATCCGTCTTATTGCCCAGAGATTTCTAGTTTAATACCCATATGCCACACTGACTTTGGCTCACAATTCATTCTCATCCAGCTGAGCAATAAAATCTTCTGTTTTCAAAATATTACATCTATGGAGGGATTATTTAAAAGTCTATTGCCGACTAGCATGGCATCTGTTTTTCAAAATAACTCTGAGCTAGGTAAAAGCCACAGACCAACATCTGGACAGCAGGTTACCAGTTTACAAAACACTGTAAATCCATTTAATTCTTACAATTACCATGTAAGGGTAAGTAGCATGGGAGGCATTATGACTCTCTCCTGTAACTGTGAGCTCAGAGGTCAGGTGATTTCCCCAGGGTCACACAGTTTAAGTACCTGATGAAAATCAAGTCAGACTTTGGTTCCAAACCCCATGTTCCCTCTTCTGCATCAGGCACAGGGATACTCCTCTCTTTATTTCAGAGGGAGAGACTGAGGGCCAGACAGGTTAAGACCTTGCCCAATGTCACCTGGCAAGACTGCCTCCAATGGTTGCTCCAGGAACCCAGGTTCAAGATCTTTTGGAGTGGATTTCCCTAGCTCCTTGTGGTCCAAGGGACTCTCTTGTAGCTTCCCTTGTAGCTCAGTTGGTAAAGAATCTGCCTGCAGTGCAGGAGACCTGGGTTTGATTCCTGGGTTGGGAAGATCTCCTGGAGAAGGAAATAGCAACCCACTCCAGTATCCTTGCCTGGAAAATCTCAAGGACAGAGGGCTGCAGTCCATGAGGTCACAAAGAGTCGGGTACGACTGAGCGACTAACACTAACTCCCTAGCTCCTTGCAGTCCAAGGGACTCTCAAGAGTCTTCTCCAACAGCACAGCTCAAAAGCATCAACTCTTCGGGGCTCAGCCTTCTTTATGGCCCAACTCTCACATCAATACATGACCACTGGAAAAACCATAGCTTTGACTAGACAGACCTTTGCTGGCAAAGTAATGTCTCTGTTTTTCAATATGCTCTCTAGGTTGGTCATAGCTTTTCAAGGAGATCAAACTAGTCCATCCTAAAGGAAATCAATTCTGAATATTCATTGGCAGGACTGATGCTGAAGCTAAAACTCCAATACTTTGGCCACCTGATGCGAAGAACTGACTCACTGGCAAAGACCCTGATGCTGGGAAAGATTGAAGGCAGGAGGAAAAGTGGACGACAGAGGATGAGATGGTTGGATGGCATCACTGATTTGCTGGACATGAGTTTGAGCAACCTCTGGGAGATGGACAGGGAGGCCTGGTGTGCTGCTGTCCATGGGGTCGCAAAGAATTGGACATGACTGAGCGCCTGAATTGAACTCCTTGGCTCAGATACTCAGCACAGACCATGGCTGTGAACAAAGGGGAGAGGAAAAAACCATGAACTAACATGATGAGCAGGGGCGGTGCCGGCCTTGAGGTCAGCAGATCTGGCGACCCGTACTACCTTTAACCAACACCAGCACGTGCCATTTGGAGGCTGGAGTAACTGCTGCTCCTACCCAGAGGAGCCCACAATGGTATTTTATTGGGCTTGTATTCGGGGAGTCCCATGTTAGTTCTCAGCTCAAGAAGAAACAGCCTTCTAATCAGAGAATCCTAAGCTGGCCTGCCTCTAACCACGGTGGGGAAGAGGGTGTGCTGAGTGCCCGAAGAACTCAGCTCAGGCCAAATTCATCCATTCATCCACTCGTCCACCCATTCAACAAAATACACTCATGACGGCCCTATAAATCCACTCTCTGCACAACAGCCCGAGCGGCCTTGTCATATATCGCGGTCGTGTCACTCACCTGCTTAAAGTCCTCCAGAGGCCTCCCATTGCCCCAGGATGAAGACCAGTCCTCTCCTGGTGGTCTACGCAGTCCTGATCTGGCCTCTGCCTGCCTCTAAATCCCAGCCTGCACACCCCACGCCCACCGTGTTCACTGCACTACAGCCACGCTGGCTGTCTCTTCACTCTTCAGATACGAAGCTGGTCCTCCCACTGGGCCTTTGCAGCTGCTGTCCTCCCAGCCCCAGACACTCTGCATTTGTCCTCCACATCACTCTGGCTTCAGCCCGAACATCACGTCCTCTAGGCTGAGCCGCTCTGCTTCTCTAGCCCAATACCCCTGTTCCATTTCTGTGATACATACTTCGTCTTAAGTCATATATTTTCAGATTATTTGTTTACTTGTGTACATAAGTAGAATGCAACCTTCTTGATGCAGGCTCCTGGGTGTTTTTTTTTTACTGCTGTACCCACAGCTTTCTGAGCCAGCCGTGGAATATGGCTGGTGTTCAATCACTACTTGCTGGATGAATGAAGAAGGGTATATGATGCAGGGTGCCCTGTTCTGGGCAGCCTTGGGGCAGATCACGGGACAAAACTGACAAAGTCCCTGCCCTCAAGGGGCTCACATTCAGGAGGCAGACAGGCAATACTATACTGATACGTCATAATCATAATAATTTACGTAACTTGCCCATAATCACATAGCTACTAAGTGGTAGAACTTTTTCTCACTCAGAGGAACTGAATGCACGGTCCGAGCTCCTAACAGTCCACTAAATAAAGGAGTACTAAGTTGTTGGGGGCCAGCATGAGGAACTCCGCCCATGGCAAAGGTCATGAGGAAAGGGGCTTTGGCATACGCAAAGGCGTGACCAAGTCTCAGGAAATTCCCCTGCTCCTGAGCATCTAACCCCAAAACCAAAGTCTGTCCTGTACTCTCACCTACGGGGGGCTCTCCCCCATAACCGTTTCTCTCCGAGAAGGAGTAAACGTGCAGCTCCAAGGCAGTAAAAATTCCTGGGCATGACTAGAGTGTTTCAACTTACGGGACTCCTCTGAAGGTTATCTAGCCTGCCTGTATAGGTTCCTCCGGCCACTACAGCCCGCCAACCATGAGAGGCACGAGATGTTTTGACTTACTAAAGGCAAATTCTTGTGGAAAGTTAGAAATTATTAGTGTAGTGGGTTGGATGGGAATTATATTGATAAAGGGTTTCTTCAATTGTGTCAATAATTGCCGCTAATTCCCTGCCCTAGGTGGGACAAGGGCGTCTCAGGTTAAACCTCTCTGTAGACACATGATTGTTTACTACCTCTCAACCATAAACAGCACAGAGAGTTTTGGAGTATTCTGAGAATCTTAATTAACATAGGACTTTTTCTTGTTGTTGAGTCAATGCTTGCCCCCAGGCCTCCATATCGTTTAGGTACCTGGGAATATATTAATCAATGTATTTGGAATATAGAAAAGGAAATATAGTAGTTTCTGATGTTAGCAATATTAGACTTTCTGAGTTAATGAATTTTCTCTCTTGTAATAGATCACTGTACTTTGTTATAAATCCCTGTGTCCTTGCTATGCAAAAATGTAACTTTGTCACTATCT
>SJYC01078789.1:0-23060 GCA_006408675.1 Madoqua kirkii
CAATATTGCTCTTTACAGCATCGGATCTTGCTTCTTTCCCAACATACACACCACCATATGTAAAACAGACAGCTAATGGGAAGCTGCTATATAACACAGGGAGCCCAGCCCGCCCCTCTCTGATGACCTAGAGGGGTGAGAGGGAGGCTTGAGAGGGAGGGGATACACACACACACACACACACACACACATATACATATATATATACTTATGGGTGATTCGAGTTGTTGTATGGCAGAGGGCAACATAACATTGTAAAGCAATTATCTTCCACTTAAAAAAAACTGTTAATGATCATTTTTACTCAGTGGCAGGGCTGTGAGCCTAGAAGTAATTGGTTTTTATTCTTTTTTTCTGGATTTCTAACATTTTTCTGTTGAAAGCTTATTAGAGCTTTTTAAAAAGAGTATTTACCTATTTACCTGGCTGAGTCAGGTCTTGGCCGCGGCACACAGGATCTTCCGCCGTGGCGTGTGGCCTCTCCACTTGTGGGGCAGAGGCTCCAGAGCACGTGGGCTGTGGCAGTTGGGCTCAGCTGCTCTGTGGCTTGTGGGAGGCTAGGTCGTCCTGACCAGGGACTGAATCCAAGTCCTTTGCATCCCAAGGTGGATTCTTTACCACTGGGCCATTAGACCTTTAATAATTAAAAAAAGTTTAATTAAAAATTGTTGTGTTTTTGATCACTAGAAGGGGACTGCTTTACCTCACAAAGCCCTGGCTGCACGCGGCCCAGCTGAGCCAGTGTGGGTGAGGTCATGATTAAGTCCCACTCCTTTGACCAGCAGGTCTTGTAATCAACAAGATGGACAAGGGCAACTCTCAGCCATCCATGACGGTGGGAGGGAGGGGCCCAGGGTTCCAACTCCACAGACTGGCCAGTTGGATGGGATGGGCCCCAAACTCTTTCAACTGAGGGAGTGTGGTGGTGGTTGAGGTTGGAGGTGGGGGTGCCACCTGAATTGTGTATACTGGCCCTCAGTGGACTCCACTCCTTGGTCTGGTTAGGGATCAGGATCCAGTCCAAAGCTGAACTGAGAGTCTCAAGTATGTCTGAGAAGCTGGACTGATTCTGAGAGAGAGGGTGAAAGGGTGCTGGACTCCTGCAGTGAGCAAAAGACCCTGCTGGTCAGGGCTGGAGGTGCCCCTGTGCCCGGGGCCACCTCACGTGCACAGCGCCATCCAGCACCACCCTGGGCTCAGCACATCACTGATGCAGGGAGTAGCCCCGACTCCCTGGGGATCTTGTCCCTGCCCAGGTGACACGAAGATCCCAAGGACCGCTGAGAAAGGTCTACCTCTGCCCCAGGAGAGCCCCGCCACTCAGGGAAATGACACGCACACGAGGAGGGGCCCAGGGAGGACACCGGTCCTCGGCTGGACTCACAGCCCCGAGGCGGGATGCAGGCGGCCAGTCTGGAACAAGAACATGATTTACGCAGTGCAGGCATGACTTTTGTCTTACAGGTCATATTATCAGTCACCAAAGAAAACACAGGCTGGGCTACTTGTGTCAGTAGTCGGGGGAGATGGTCATTCCCAAACATCTGTCCTGGGCTCTACAGGCACCCACGGGAGGCGCTCGAGCCACATTTCTTGATGGATGCCATCAGCAGTGCCGTGGGATTTCTTGTAGTGGCCAAAATCCCACAGTTGGCAGAGGAGAGAAGCAGATGTGGTCAACATCATCCTTGAAAGTCCTTCGTTGTTGCTGTTGAGTCGCTCAGTCGTGTCTGCCTCTGTGTGACCCCGGGACTGTATCCTGCCAGGCTCCTCTGTCCATGGGATTCTCCAGGGAAGAATACTAGAGTGGGCTGCCATTTCCTTCTACAGGGGATCTTTCTGACCCAGGGATCAAACCTGAGTCTGGGGCACTGATGGGTGGATTCCTTACCACTGAGCCACCAGGGCAGCCCTTAAATCATCATTAAAACTCCAAGGCCTGTGGACTTCCCTGGGGGCCCACTGGTTAAGACTGCATTTCCACTGCTGGGGGGCCAGTTCAATCCCTGGTTGGGGAAGTTCTGCAGGACTTAGTCTTTAAGAGATGTCATGCAAGAATGAACTTCATTTGTTTTTCTTAAAAGCGAGCCAACTATGGCCTTTTTTCTTCAAATTTTGATGTGTGTGTGTGTGTGTTGGCCGGCGGATTGTGGGGTAGGGGATCCCGGTGCAGCTGGGGTGTGATGTTCTTTTTCTCTCTTTCTTCCTCTTTTTCTGAGTTAAGTGGCCACAGGTGACTTTTTAAATGCATCTGCAGTGCAGTGAAATAACCTTCAGGAAGGCTTCCCTGGTGGTCCAGTGGCTGAAACTCCACACTCGCAATGCAGGGGGCCCGGGTTCCACCTGGACTGGGGAACTCAAAGCCAGCGTTCTATGCCGCAGCTAAGAATCTGCACGCTGCAACGACAGATCCTGCATGCTGCAGCTAAACCCCAGGCAGCCAAATTAGAAAATAAATGAATAGTATATACATCTGTTTTAAAAATAACCATTACTAGAGAGATAACTACAGTGTCAGAGGAAGGCTGAGGACTAATTATTCTGGACCAAAGGAGAAAGAAAAGCATGGGCCAAAGAATTCCTTTGTAACAAACAGAGCTACAGTACTGTTCTTAAGCCAGAAATTCTGAAGACTGTAGTTCAACATGGAAACACACCCACACACACACACACACCAAGACAATCCTGACATGGTCCTAGAAGTGGGGCTCCTAGGCAGGCCCAGCTCACTCCCCCCTCTCAGCATTTTAGGAGACAAACCCATTCATTTTATACCTCTATCGGGAAGTTAAACTGGAGGCCGGTAATAACTGCACCATCGCAGGAGGTGTCCAGGCAACAGTCTCAACACAGAAGAACCCGGAGGGTTTTGGACATCCCAGCACAGACTGGAAAGAAAAAGAGGGCGTTGGCGTGGAGGGCCAGCTCCCAGCCCACCCTGGCTTCGGGAGCTGGAGGAGGGGTGGGTGCTGGGCAGGGCAGGAAGGGTGACAGTGTGCTCAAGGGTGGGCGCCAGGCTCTCGGGTGTTTCGTCCTCATCTATCATCGCGCCCTCCTTCACTGACTCCCAGCAGAGCACAGGCTGCCATCATCCCTCTGGCAGGAGCCTGCTCTCCCACCTCTTTCCATCCTTACCCCTAGCTATCCACCCCACAGCATCTAGAAAGCTCCACTCAAACGAGAGTCAGATCACGGCCCTTCCCTGCTCCACACCTCCCGCCACCCCCGTCCCACCCAGAGCCTCCTCACGGTGGCCGCCGGGCCATGTGCACGCTGCCCTTCCCCTCCCGGCTCCTCCACCCATTTGGCTCCAGACACACTCTCCTCTTGGCTGCCGGTGGATCCCACCAGGCGTGCTCCCACCTCGAGGCCTTTGCACTGGCTGTTCCCTTTGCCAGAAATGCTCTTCCCCTAGATAACCACATGGTCAACTCCCTTCTCTCCTTCTGGTCTTTGCTTAAATCTCACAGCTCAGGGAAACCATGCCACCCCCAGCCTCTCATCCCAATCCCTGTCAACTGGCTCCTCCGCCTGGGCCAAAGCACGCCTCACTATCTGCCACACTATATCCTTTCCTCGTTTATGTTTACGGCTTATGGTCTAGCTCCCTTTGCCCACACGGAGCATAGTAGAAACTGATAAACATTTGCTGAATGAAGGGTGGTTTCCACTAGGGATAACTAAAATACAATTTAAGAGGCAAATCTGCCTGGCAAGGAAGGGGGAGAAACGGCAAAGTCTGCAATGGTTCGTTCGACTCACTGGTTTTCAAATTGGTCCACAGGGTCCCAGGGACCTCTCCTACTCTGAGGGCAAGAGGAGACACGGGGGCAGCCATCCATGCCCACCTTCAAACTGTAACAGCAAATGATCTAACAATGCCGCTTCGGCTCACATCCCCAAAAGCACAGTCTCAAAAAGGTATCTGCACACCCATATTCACAGCAGGATTCTTCACAACAGCTAAAAGGTGGAGCAGAGTACACCAGGCAAAATGCCAGGCTGGATGAAGCACAAGCTGGAATCAAGATTGCCAGGAGAAAGAGCAGCAACCTTAGATATGCAGATGATACCACTCTAATGGCAGAAAGCAGAGAGGAACTAAAGAGGAGAGTGAAAAAGCTGGTTTGAAACTCAAGACTCAAAAAACTAAGATCATGGCATCTGGTCCCGTTATTTCAATGCAAATAGAAGGGGAAAAAGTGGAAGCAGTGACAGATTTTATTTTCCTGGGCTCCAGAATCACTATGGACGGTGACTGCAGCCATGATATTAAAGACTCCTATTCCTTGGAAAGAAAGTTATGACAAACCTAGACAGTGTATTAGAAAGCAGAGACATCACTTTGCTGACAAAAATGAGTATAGTCAGAGCTGTGGTTTTTTCCACTCATGGATGTGACAGTTGGATCATAAACAAGTCTGAGCACCAAAGAATTGCTGCTTTCAGACTGCAGTGCTGGAGAAGACTCTTGAGAGTCTCTTGGATTGAGAGGAGATCAGACCAGCCAATCCTAAAGAAATCAACCCTGAATGTTCACTGGAAGGACTGATGCTGAAGCTAAAATTCCAATACTCTGGCCACCTGATGCAAAGAGCTAACTCACTGGAAAAGACCCTGATGCTAGGAAAGATTAAAGGTAGGAGGAGAAGGGGGCAACAGAGGGTGAGATGGTTGGATGGCATCACCGACTCAATGGACAAGAATTTGAGTAAACTCCTGGAGATACTGAAGGACAGAGGTACCTGGCACGATACAGTCCACGGGGTCTCAAAGAGTCGGACATGACTCAGTAACTGAAAACGACAAAAAAAGGTGGAGGCGAGCCAAGTGGCCATTGGTGGATGAAAGGATGAACAAAATGTGTTCCACACATACAATGGAACATTTTCCAGCCTTGAAAGAAGGAAGTTCTAACATGCTGCAACATGAGTGACCCTTGAGGACATTGTGCTCAGTGAAACTGACTAGTCCCAGAAAGACAAACACTGTATAGCTCCATTCGAATGAGTAACCAACACTGTAGAACTAGAATGTAAAAGTAGGGGTTGCAAGGGGTTGGGAAGGGGGTGGGAAGTTGTTTAGTGGGTACAGAGCTTCAAATTAGCAAGTTAAAATGGTCTGGAGGTTGATTGCAGAAGAACATGATTATACCTGATGGTACTGAACTGCACAGCTAAAAATGGTTAGGATGGTGAATTTTATGTTCTGTGTATTTCATCACAATTAATTTTTTAATTAAAAATTATAACTATTAGTACTTGGTAAATGTTAGCCTTATGCCACTCTTCCATCGCGTTTCCTCCCAATAATTCTATAAGGTCGCTGCTATTATCTCTGTTTTATGGATGGAGAAAGAGGCCCTGACCAGTAAATGGAAAGGCTGCTGCATGAGTGACGTGGGATTTAAACGTGCACCTGGGTCTTAGCTCAAGGAGAGCCTACACTGCTCCTTTTTGGTCTACTTCATGCACTGAGGCGGCCCAAAAGATTCAAACACAATCTGAAAACTGCCAAATTAGAATCTCACCAGCTCCACCTGGCACGGAGCAGGACCTAGGGAGCCTTTATGAGACAGCCCCTCTCTCCCACGTCCTCTGCCTGCCTCTCGTTTCTGGAAAAGCTAGAGTCTTCCAGGCCTCCCTGGAGCCAAGAATTCACGACTGAAAAGACTGTGTCACGACAAGTAGCAGTTCAGCCAGGAGAACCGGTAACAATTTAAACAGTGTTTAGACAATTTAAACAGTCCTATGGCAGTCAAAGAATCTTTAGCTCTTCCCTGAAGTCCTTAGATCACAGTATCTGATACACATTCCCTGAGTTGTTTTACAGATGATAAAACCACTATCAAACGGAAGGATGTAATTACTCAGTGACCATGAGAATATAGCCCCCAGACCTCCTGGAGCCTGAGCATTGCTAATGTTAACCCCTGTGAAACACCCTGTTACCTCACATCAACCAATCAGAGACTTGTACACAAATTGATCACACAGCCTGGGACTCCCCTCCTTCAGCTGGTCTTTAAACCTGCTTCCCTGAAGAAGAAAATCCTTTCCTGTAAACTGACGCAGCCACTACGGAAAACCGTATAGAGGTTCCTTAAAACCAAAAACAGAGTCGCCATATGATCCAGCAATCTCACTCACAGGTATATATATATCCAGAATAAGCCATGAGTTAGAAAGATACATGCACCCCAATGTTACATCAGCACTGTTTACAATAGCCTAGACAAGGAAGCAACCTAAATGCCCAGCAACAGACGGATGGACGAAGAAGACACGTTAAACAGACACAGTGGAATACCACTGAGCCATCAGAAAGAATGAAAGAATGCTGCTTACAGCAACGTGGAAGGCCGAGAGACTGTCAAACTAGGTGAAGCCAGCCAGCCAGAGAAAGACAAATACTGTGTGATATCACTTGTATGTAGACTCGGAAATATGACACGTGACCTTCGCTATGACACAGAAAGACTCACAGACATAGATAAACAAGGGCCTACTGTATGAAACAGGGAACTGTATTCAATACCCTGCCTCAAGCCACAATGGAAAAGAATATGAAAAAGAGTTATTATATACGCGTATAATTGAATCACTTTGCTGTACACCAGCAACTAACAACACTGTAAATCAACTATGCATCAAAACAAAACCAAAACACTTCCCTGAAACCCATCAGGGACTCCGGGCTTTTTTGAGAACGGCTGCCCTGAACTCCTGATCTGCCACCGCACAATAAACGCTGCATTTTTCCTTCACCACAACAGGCCTCAGGAGCTTGACAGTAGATTGGTCTGTCAATCTACGCAAGTTCGGTTCAGTAACCACCCTACTTTTCAACTTTATTTTCCCCACTCCCCCTCTTCTAGCCAGCTTGCTCCCAAGCTGAGCCGCCGCACCTTGCGGCCTAAGCTGGGTTCCCACCTCGGGACGCAGCTCAAGCTGTTTTTTTTCCTTGGTGTGGATCCTCATCCCCAAATAATGCCCTTCTTCAAAGTGAAAGTGAAAACCTTAGTTGCTCAGTCGTGTCTGACTCTTTGTGACCCCATGGACTGTGGCCTACCAGGCTCCCCTGTCCATGGACTTCTTCAGGCAGGAATACAGGAGTGGGTTACCATGCCCTCTTCCAGCATCAAACCCAGGTCACCAGCACTGCAGGTAGACTCTTTACCATCTGAGCTGCCAGAGGAGCCCTCTTCAAAAGCACAGCTTAAAGATAAAGTCAGAGGCTTCCCTGGCGGTCTGGTGGTTGTGAGTGCCTGTCAACGCAGGAGACACAGGTTTGGCCCCTGCTCCAGGAAGATCCCACATGCTGAGGAGCAACCGAGTCTGTGTGCCGCAACTATTGAGCCTGCACACGACTGCTGAAGCCCGTGCCCCTCGCGCCTCGCTCCGCAAGCGGAGAAGCCGCCGCAGTGAGAAGCCCACACCCCACAACTGGAGAGCAGCCCGGGCTCGCTGCAGCCAGGGAGAGCCCGCAGGCAGCGACGAAGGCCCAGTGCAGCCATAGATTAAAGTAAGAAGATCAGCGAGAGCTACTGCAGACTTCCCCTCCTGATCCCATTTCAGCCTCGCCACTGCCTTACGAGGAAGAGACTAACACTGTCCCCATCTTACAGATGAGAAAACTGAGGCTCAGAGGGGAGGGCCACACAGGTGGCAAACAGCGGGACCAGGATATACACCTCCCCAGGTGCATGTGACTTGAGACCCAAACCCAGCTCCATTTTACTGAGGGGTCTGAGGGGCTGCCACGAGGCTTCCTGGGTTTGTCCAGCCTGGCACCTGTGAAGTGCTGCCTGTGCCTTCCCTGGGGGCCTCACCTCCTCTCAGGCACGAAGGCTGGTTGCCTATGTGCCTGTCTCCCCAACCAGGATGGTCGGGGGCAGTGGGTGATGCCCAGGACACCTGTGCTTTCCCACCTGCTCAGCAGAGCTCCTCCTCACGCAGGTGTAAGATGTCAGGTGCCGCCACTGCCCTGTATGACTGTTCTTAACCCAATGTGCCACCACCTGGCAGCGGAGGATAGGCTTGTTTGTCTGTGGTCTGTGTCCTTCATGAGAGAAAGCTCCCTGCGGGCAGCGGCTCTTGTGCCACGCTCCCTGATGTCTCCTGGAGCAGTGCCTGGCAGAGCAGGTGAAAGAATGAATGAACACCTACCCTCACAGCTAAGAGGTGACGTCTGCAATTTTTCTTTTTTGATGAAGGACAATAGAATTTTAGAGAAAGCAAGTCCACTTGTGCACTCAAGAGCTGCTCCCAAAGAGATTTATTACTGAGCATCTCAGAGCAAACTCCAAGCAGTCCCAGAAATCACGAGGGTTACAGCTGGAGGTGGGGGTGTGACTGGGTGGAAGCTGAGATTAATTCCGTGATATCTTACACAATTATACACAAGTATAATTGCACTTTGACATAAAGCTCCCACATACCTGGGGAAGTCCTGTGGCCTGGGGAACTTGGAATGCCAGTCGAGGCTGGGACCAGATCTGACAGATGAGGTGTTACCCTGGAAAAGGGGAGCTGAGGGAGGAGGAGCAGTCTAGAAGAGCCCGTGCAAAGGCCCTGGGGCAGGAGGCAGCAGCGCGCTTGAGCACAGAGAGCTACTGACAAAGTGTTCTGAGACGCAGCTGGAGGAGGAGGCCAGGGGTAGGTGGGGCCCAGGCGGCAGGACTTTCAGGGCCATGCCGAGGTTTTTGTTCTTTACCCTAAGAAAGTAGGAAGCCACAGAAGGGTTTTGAGCAGAGGGTGGTACAGTCGGATGGGTCTGGCTGTCAAGAGGAGGGTGGCAAAGTGGCAAGTGGGTTCGATACCCTTTCTAGCCCCCTTCTGCTCACTGTAACATACTCAAGGCAGTGAGGCCTCCTCCCCCACCATTTCATCTGCTACCGCAGTTTAAAAGGTACAGCAATGGTTACAAAACCATCAGGTCATAAAGGACAGAGTGAGGATAAACACCTAATGACGCTTCTCAGGTCCCACATGTGTGGGCCCGGGAGGCTGATCCAGCAACGTGCAGCCTCGTGGTACCAGTGCAGGGAAAGATGATTTCAGGCTCACGAGACACTCTCCAGGCTGTGACCGTGACGAACCTCCCTCCCTGCCACCCCTACCAGGGCAGCGTGCGTCTTGTTGACCGCTGTACCCCCAGGGTCTAAATGGTGCTGTTCTGGCACATGCTGGGCCACGGCAACCCAGGCAGCCCACTGTGCCATCCAGCCGCTCCCAGGCCTTGGAAAGGCTCCCAGGGTGGCAGCTCCACACAGGGCCCTCGGTGGCTTTGGCCTCTTTCGCCCCATGACAACCCTGGGGACAGGTATTTTACAGGTGAGGCAGCCGAGGCACAGACAGGTCACTTAGCTTGTTCAGGATGACTCCGGAAGTTGCAGGCTGAGGGCCTGAGCCACCTCTGTGTGATGCGGTACACGCGACCGCAAGGGTTCTGAAAGCTGGATGCGGGCTATGACACAGGCTCCATCTCCTGAGACAGCAGAGCAGGGAAGCTCAGGCTCCCAGCCTTCAGCTCGGCCACCCTCCCTCTGCCTCTTACATTTCTTTGCGGAGAGCACTCACAGGTTATCCACAGGGTCACTAGAGTCTCTAAATAAACACTATAAATAAACAGTACACCCCGGCTCACGCCTGATTCGGCAAGGCCTATGATGTGAGCCTGGACCCTGCTAATGATTTCCGAAGCCTTTCAGCACAGCACCGCCAACGCTGTGAAGTATCGCGACTCTCGCCGCACGACAAGAAAGCAGGCCAAGAGAGGTAGGACGACGCGCCCAAGGTCACACAGCTAGCTCTCCAGGCTCGGAGGTCAGTTCAGGGCTGCCCTCTACCCACCCAGCCCCTCCCCCCCAAACCCCTGGGGTGGGGGTGGGGAGCTCAGGCTGCAAAGCACCCAAACAAGGCCCCGGAGGACTCGGAGCTGTGAGCTTCCATCTCTTCCTGCCCTCTTCTCGGACTTCAGGGGGAGAAGATTCCAGTGCTCCGCCTCAGCCCTCCTCCTGCTCAGGCTGAGGGCAGGGTTACTCCACTCTCTGCAATGTGCCCCCACCCCTCCCCCGCCAGGGCAGCTCTCCTCTCGCTCACTGGTGTATTCTCAGTGCCTAAACCGCACACAGTAGGCGTTCAATATATATTTGGTGGATGCCCCCAAAGCTCAAAGGGCTTCATGTCTCTGCCCAGAAATGAACAGTGAGTTAGTGAACAGAGAACTCACTGTTGACTCCTATGCTGAGTTGGGCAGTGGGGTGTGTGTGTGTGTGTGTGTGTGTGAAGCCCTCTTCTGTGCCAGGTGCTGGGTCAGGCTCTGGAGTCGGAGATTCATTAGGCTGTGTGTGTGTGTGTGTGTGTGTGTGTGTGTGTGTGTGTGTGCGTGTGTGTGTGAAGCCCTCCTCTGTGCCAGGTGCTGGGTCAGGTTCTGGAGTCGGAGATGTGTTAGGCAGTGGTGTGTATGAGTGTGTGTGAAGCCCTCCTCTGTGCCAGGTGCTGGGTCAGGCTCTGGAGTTGGAGAATCCAGGTTCTTATCCTGACCTCTTTCCCAGCCGAGTAGTCTTGGGGAAGTTCCCTCCTCTCTCCGAGCTTCAGCTTACACAGGTGTAAAATCCCTCCCCAAAGTTAGTAAATCAGTAGCAGAAATTCATCCTTCCTCTAACAACAGGAGTCAGGAGGAGGCCACCTGGGCTCTCTGTGACCCTGGGGCCTTTCCTCCATAAGTTATTCTCAACACCTTCGCCTCCCACCCAGTTTAAGTGTGTCCTGAGAGCTCAGAGGCTGCAAGGGCCAGAAGAAGGCGGGGCGAGGAGCGCACAGGGGCCCCGTGAGCCATGGGGAAGCCCGGCGACCCCGGGTGACCTTGGGTTGGGCAAGCACCGTCCCCTCCCTGGCCCGGACCAGAGTCCTCATTTACCAGGGGAGGCCCGGCCTCAGTTTCCCCATCTGCGGCCAGGGCGTGTGGCGCCAAGCGCATTTCCGGCTCGGACGGAAAGCAAGAAGCCGCCGGGAAGCCTTGACTCCGGGCCGGTCGGCGCCGGGCCGCTGCCGCGCCCTTGGCACTGGGAGCTGGGGGAGGGGAGGAGGGGGCAACGGGCCCGCGGGCCGGGCGGCGCAGGGCGCGCGCCCCTTACCTGAAGGTGGCGGCGCGCCGAAGGCCAGGGGGCCGGGCTGCTCCGGCCCCGCCCCGCGCGCCGGTCCGGCGAGTCTCCCGCCCAGCGCCCCGCCCGCGCCCCGCCCCGCGCGCTCCCGGTGCTTCCGGGCTCCGGCCCCGGCGCGTGTCCCGGGGTGCCCGGCTCAGGCAGTGACCCGCCAGCCCCGCGCGAACCTCGCTCCGTGGGCCCGTGCGCCTCGGGACGCCGCGCGGCGCCCTCGCGGGTTCGGCGCTGCAGAAAGTGCTCGCCGGACTCGGCCCCCCACGCACAGAGCCGCGCGGCCATCCGGGGGAAATCGTCAAAAGCAGACGATGTGAGATCAAGGAGCCGGCCGCAGACCCACCTTCCCGCCTTTCCGCCCAGGTAGACGGCCCTGTGAAGTTCACAGAGCGTTGAGATCTATCCATGTTGTCAAGTTTCCCTTCGTTTCTTCGCCTTTGAGGTTTCCCCTGCCTGGCGCTGCGAAGACTGCAGGCGGGAGGAGAAGGGGACGACAGAGGATGAGATGGTTGGATGGCCGACTCGATGGACACGAGTTTGAGCAAACTCCGGGAGGTGGTGATGGACAGGGAGGCCTGGCGCGCTGCAGTCCATGGGGTCGCAAAGACTTGGACGCGACTGAGCCACTGAGCTGAACTGCCTGGTACTGCGACCCTGGCTCTCCATGCCGGTGCCCCCCGCCCTCGCCACCACCCTAGGGTGGCATCTGTGAGTCTTCCCTGTCCACTCAGCACATCCAGTCAGAGAACAAATAGCTCTGAACACCTACTATGTGCCAGGTACTGTTTAAGTGCCTGGAGAATCCTGCTCCAGGCTTCCCGTTCTGTTCTATGTCAACTGTGCTTCTCACTCTGTGAAATTGTTTTGGTTTATCTTCCCGTTTCTGTTTATTGCTTGCCGTCCCCACTAGAATTTAAAAGCCAGGAGAGTCAGTCCTCTGCTGTGTGCCCAGCCGCAGGGACTGGGAATCATTCTGAACCCAGTGGTTGGTTCACAATGATATAACGAATGTGTTCAGTGCAGTTCAGTCGCTCAGTCGTGTCCGACTCTTTGCCACCCCATGAACCAGAGCACACCAGGCCTCCCTTTCTGTCACCAACTCCTGGAGTCTACCCAAACCCGTGTCCATCAAGTTGATAATGTCATCCAACCATCTGATCCTCTGTCATCCCCTTCTCCTCCTGCCCTCAGTCTTTCCCAGCATCAGGGTCTTTTCCAATGAGTCAGCTCTTTGCATCAGGTGGCCAAAGTATTGGAGTTTCAGCCTCAACATCAGTCCTTCCAATGAACACCCAGGACTGATCTCCTTTAGGATGGACTGGTTGGATCTCCTTGCAGTCCGAGGGACTCTCAAGAGTCTTCTCCAACACCACAGTTCAAAAGCATCAATTCTTCGGCTCTCAGCCTTCTTTATAGTCCAACTCTCACATCCATACGTGACCACTGGAAAAACGATAGCCTTGACTAGACAGACTTTTGTTGGCAAAGTAAAGTCTCTGCTTTTCAATATGCTATCTAGGTTGGTCATAACTTGTCTTCCAAGGAGTAAGTGTCTTTTAATTTCATGGCTGCAATCACCATCTGCAGTGATTTTGGAGCCCAGAAACGTGTGAGTGGACCACATTCCTCTGGCAGTCCTGAATTCTCATCACACCTGTTCTACAGGAAAGGAAACTGAGGCTCAGGTCAAGGCTGTGCAGAAGCCACAGTGATCTCGGGTGGCCTCGGCCTGCAGTGGCTTGGAGCGGAGCTTCGGTTCCCAGAGCAGAGACTGAGGCCTGGTTCCTGTAGTGAGAGCCCCAGATCCCGGCCACTAGGTCGGCTAGTGGCCAGTGACCAGGCCCTGGCCCTTTGGCTGTGCAGAAAAGAGTTCCCACAAAGATAGAAAGTAGTTATCAAGTGAGGTGTTCAGTAGGAGGAAAACAAGAGTACAATACTCACAAAGAGTTGCTGAGTTACCTCCTCATGGTAGTCTGAATTACTTTTATGGGGCATTTTTTCCGGGTTTCCTTTGGCAATCATTTTGATTTGCCTGGTTCTCAGTCTGTATTTGGTGTATTTCAGGATTCTCTCTGAGGCTTCCCTGGTGGCTCAGATGGTAATATTCTGCCTGCAATGTGAGAGATGTGGGTTCCATCCTTGGGTGGGGAAGACCCCCTGGAGAAGGGAATGGCTACCCGCTTCCAGAATTCTCACCTGGGAAATCCCATGGACAGAGGAACCTGGCAGGCTACCGTCCCCGGGTCCAGGCCCGAGTGAGCAAGTATCACTTCCAGTTTCAGGATCCTCCCGTGTCAGTGCTTGTCTCTCAGCCAAGGTGGATTCTGGTGAAGAGGCTTATGGGTGCCTGATATCATTTACTGGGAGGGGATCCCCCTCCCTTTTTGACCTCCACGGAGCCTTTCTTTGCATGTGTGGTCAGGGAGTTCTCGACTTTGAGAATGAGGAATATATGGTCTTTCATCTCTTTATCTGGGCAGGGTCCAGCCTCCTTCATCGTCCCACTGTATGGAGCTTCCGTCCACAGGGGAGAAACTCTGCCGCCGAGGGCGCATCTGTCTCCTGCCGCTGAAGTACTAGTGATGAGCCAGAGTGAGTCACACTGGCCGCAAGGTTGTTGCTGTTACTCCAGCTGAAGACGGCCCACTGCTGTGAATGGGAAAGGCACTGATCAGGGCCAGAGACCAGCTTCCAAGAAGCCTGTGACTCATGCATCTTGTGGAATGTTCTAGGCTTCTGTCTCCTCATCTCACTGGCCAGCCAGGACAAAGAATAGCAGCTCTCCTTTCCTATGAGGCCATTGTGAGGGTCAAATGGGCGCGCACCCCTGGGGCGCATGGGAGGTATATCTCTGAGCACACAAGCCTTGTCAGTTGCAGAGTTAATAACTACATGGACATGAACATGGACAGTAAACCTCCAGCCAGCCCTCTTGGGCTCAATATCTCTTTTAGCCAGATTGGCTTTGTGGTTCCAGGCACCACTCTGCCCAGCAGCCCTGCCCTGTCTGTAGTTCAAGAGCGACCCTATGTCAAACCTCTTGACTCCAGACATTGGAGCAGTTACAGCTTTGCACAGTGCTCACCCCTGACCCCCGCTTCCTCCTCACCCCAACAATGCACAGCACACGGGACCTGACCCAGAATCCAGGGTTCAGGAAGGGAACGTAGAGAAAGCACATTTGTCCCTCTGGTGTAGGCACTGGAGGTTTTTGAGGTTTGCTGTTGAAAAATTCACTTTCCTCCTCTTAAAATGAGGATCATTATGGTTCCTACAAGGGTTGTCATAAGAGTGAAACATATGTCGTGAGCATATGCTGCTGAAGTGCTTTGAATGCTGCCTGGCACACAGGACCCCTCAGTAAACATTAGCTGCTCTCATTCTCAGTAAAGGATGCCTCTACGGGGGCTGGGACGTGCCTGATGTTCCAGGGGCTAAAACTCCACACTCGCAGTGCAGGGGGCCCAGATTCGATCCCTGGTCAGGGAACTAGATCCCGCATGGCCACAACTGAGAGTTCACATGCTGCAACTAAGGATCCCGCCTGCCACAAGCAAGACCCGGTTCAGCCAAGATACCTATCAGCTCCTCCCACAGGAATGTTTAGGGAGTTGCGCTGGAAGGAAGAGTCTTTTCATCCCCCATTAACTAATTCAGCCCGAATTTACTGAGTAGCTGGCAGGGTTCTAGGCATTGCAGAGACAGCGAGGAAAGAACCAAAGTGTCTCCAACAAGTCACAGAGCAGACAGTCTAGTTTGTGGGGAAAGGGAGATGGACAGCCAGACAAACAATACATCATGTCTTTGGTTGCTACAAAGACACAGCAAGGCGGGGTGAGGGGACCCTGGGAGAAGGTGCTTTGCAGAGGCCAGGGAGGCTTGCTGCTGTCTGACCAGACAGGACATCCCAGGCAGACGGCAAGTGCAGGCTGTAGAGACGGGGAAGGCGGCTGACTCTTTAAAGGAGAAGGTGGAGTGGAGGGATTTGAGGGAGAGGCATATATGAGAGGGGATGGGGGCCGTCTCACTGTGAGCTTTCTTTGTAACTTATCTCTTTGCTCTTGGCTGTGCTAGGTCTCTGGTGCTGCACGCGCGCCTCCCCGTGCTGACTGGGGGCCACTCTCCAGTCGCGGTGGCCGGCTTCCCTTTGCAGTGGCCTCTCCTCTTGCAGATCACAGGCTCCAGGGCACCCGGACTTGAGTAGCTGCAGCATCTGGGCTCAGCAGTCAAGATCCCGGGCTCCAGAGCACAGGCTCAATAGTTGTGGCTCACAGGCCGAGCAATCCCACAGCATGTGGCATCTTCCTGACCGGGGATTGAACCCGTCTCTCCTGCACTGGCAGGCGGATTCTTTACCACTGAGCACCAGGGAAGCCCCGCTGTGAGCTTTACAGAAAGGCTAATGTGTGGCCTAGGGTTTCCAGGTTTAGCAAATGAAAATACAGCGTACTGGGTTACACTGGAATTTCAGATATACAAGAAATAGATACTTTTTAAGTATAAATATGTCCCCATATCTCCCAGGACATACTTATACCAAAAAGTTATTCACTGGGTATCTGACATTCCACTGTGACTGGGTGTCCTCTATGTGGTGTAATGACCCTACTTGAGCCCTACCCCTGGAGATTCTGATTCTGCCGGTCTGGGGTTAGGCCAGGCCTACGTATTATTCACAAGCTCACTAGGTATTTCTAATATGTGCCCGGGAGCTGCTGATGTAGGACCTTCTCCATGAATTTTATTCGGTAAGAAATGGGGAGTTGTACAGGGTTTGGGGGCAGTGATGTGACATGATTTCACATTTCCAAAGGATTCCACTGGCTTCTGGAGGTGGACACATGGGTAAGAGTGGACACAGGTGAGTGGTTAGGAGACTGTTGCAGTGGGCCAGGCCAGGGATGAGGCCTGTATTTATTGAGGGCCCGCTACAGACCAGGCACTGTAAAACACTGTAAATGTATATCATGGAGCGTAGGTTCCTGGGTGCTGCCCCAGACTGGCCCAGTTTAGAATTTCTCAGGCCTGTGGAAGCCTAGGGGTTTATATTTTAAAAAGTTCCCTGGGTGGTCAGTTAGGTTTGCAGCAACCAGATAATTGGGTTTGATTCTCCCAGAAATAGAAACTGCCATGGATTTTGTTCAGAGACCAATTCCCTGTGGCTAGCTCTTCATGTTCTGTGTATGCTTTCTATCATTTAATCCTATGCAGCTTATGCTGTTATTAGCCCCACTTCACGGGGGAAGGTACTGAAGCTTGAGGAGGCGGGTGGCGGGTATTAAATAACTTGGGCAGGGGCATCAAGCTACATGATTGCACAGCCAGGATTTGATCCCAAATCTGATCGATTCTGCTGTCTTGCCATCCTATAGGGTCAAACATCAATACAGGTTCAAAGATATTTGGATGAGTTTTAGAGGATGGCTCCCCAGCAGAACGAGACTCCTTCACTATGTTTCGTTGATGTCTGTCCTTCCAGGATGTGGGTGGGGGCTGGCCTGGCATGAGTCTTTGTTGGATGGTACTGAATTCTGGGTGTGACGTCGCTGAAAGCAGCCCCGTATCCCCCCCTGTAGAATATCCGTATGATGCTGTCGTGTTGAACTTGAGGCTGAATGACACAGAAGATCGTTTACGGTCACTTCTTTCCTAACGACGCTCAGAAACAAACAGTGGTACCGTGGAGGACTGGACACACCTGCAGAGGAGGGTCAGGGTGGAGGGGACTGGGTGGTTTCTCGTTACCATGGATACTCCTATGTTGCCGACTTATCTCTTGTTTGCGTTTCTAAGGCGTCTTTGACCCAAAGAACTAAACATCTTTCTGTTAATGGGACCATCACCTAGAATTGGCTAAGCTGAATGGCAGTCATTTAGGGGCAAAGTCACTTGGGTTAATATTTTCCCCCACTGTTCTTGCGTGTTAGGTAATACTTTTGTAGTTCTCTGCTTTATCTCTTACACAGAGGCGTGAGTGATGACCCCTACTTGCTTCTCATCTAAGAACGTTTGTACTTGCCCCTGATCTAATATTTTCTATTGCGTGAGACTCTTATCACTGGTGATATATGAGGTGTCTTTTGCTGGTACATGAACTTGTGTTAAATCACCTTGAGTCCTACATGAGAAAGTTATTCCCTTCAATCCTTATTCTACTGAGAACAGTTTGATACTATGAATCTTTTTGTTGTTGCTGAGGTACAGTTTTTATTTGTTTCTCATAAACTGATAATCAAGGCATTATTTAAACCATTTTTCTTTGTGACTCACAGGTTCACATACAAAAGGTATGTATATTTCTTTTTCTTTTTTAAAAAAACTTTATTGGATATCTTTGACAGAGACAATTATATATATTTAAGGTATACAATTTGATGTTTTGATATATATAAACCTTGTGAAAAGATCACTCCAATCAAGCCAAATAATTTGATCCATCATGCCTACATAGCTTCTGTGTGTGTTGAGAAGATTTGGTTTAATATCTATCCTCTTAGCAAATTTTAAGTATACAATACAATATTGTTGCCTATATGGGCTTCCCTGGTGGCTCAGCCAGTAGAAAATCTGCCTGAAATGTGGAAGACCTGGGTTCGGTCCCTGGGTCGGGAAGGGCCCGGAGAAGGAAATGGCACCCCACTCCGGTGCTCTTGCCTGGAGACTCCCTGGACAGAGGAGCCTGGTGGGCTGCAGTCCGTGGGGCTGCAGAGAATGGGACTCACTGAGGCACTAACTTTCACACTGTTGCCTGTGGTCACCGTGCTGGGTGTTCGATCTTCAGAACTTGCAGTCATTCATCTTGTATAATTAAGACTTTGTACCCTCTGACAGACGTGTCCTCGTATCTCCCTCCCCCTTCCCCCCAACGCCTGGAAACTACCATTCTAACTCTCTGCTCCTGTGAATTTGACTGTTTTAGATTGTACACCCATGTGAGATCATACGATACTTGTCTTTCTGCGTCTCGCTTATTTCATTGAGCAGTGTCTTCCTGGTGCATACATGTTACAAGTGGGATTATTTTCTCCTTTTTTTTAAGACAGAATAGTATACCATTGTACTCCTGTAACATCTGCTAATCTTTGTTTAAGGAAGGGAGAACAGGCCTCAGCTCAGAGCCACTGGCTCTCCAGAACGCTGAGTTAGGATTTAAGCACTGTGTTATTTATTTAATAGCCTTTTTATTTTGGAAGGAAAGGAGTTTAGATTGATAGGAATGTTCCAAAGACAGTACAGAATTCTTACCTAAGAACCATATAACCCTTCACCTTGTTTCCCCGGGGTTAACATCTTATATAACCATGCTACATTTTTTTTTAAGACAGAGAAACCAGTATTGTAATAGGGAAGAACAAATCTGACTCTGTATTGGATCTGTTTCTTTTACTTCAACCTTTGTATTCTTTTGCTCTTGCTTCCAGTTAAGAATGTTGCCTATGGCCTGAAATGCACAGGCTAGCCCATTCTCAAGGCTCTGATCTTTAAAGATACGCTTTTCCATTCACAGAGAGATAAAAAGTTGCAGAGCAGAGCATGGCATTTGCCTTGCTGGAGGTTTACAAGAACATCCTGACCTGACCTATGCAGACAGCTTCAAGAGTAAAGGATTTTGACACCAAGAAGCTGGCATCAGCCGACCACACCCTCTCCCCTTTAAGTGTAAAAGAAGCCTGAATTCTAACTCAGGGGGGATGATTCTTCGGGACACTGGTTCACCATCTTCTTGAGCTGCTGGCTTTCTGAATAAAGTCACGATTCCTTGCCCCACCAGCTTATTTCTGGTTTATTGACCTGCTGTGTAGTGAGCAGTACAAGTCTGGACTTGATAACAGTATTGGTACATTACCATTAACTAAAGTATAGACTTTATTGGTTTTTTCCCCCCTGGGCTTCCGTTGTGGCTCAGCTGGTAAAGAATCCGCCAGCAATGCAGGAGACCTGGGTTCGATCCTGTGGTTGGAAAGATACTCTGGAGAAGGGAAAGGCTACCCACTCCAGTATTCTGGCCTGGAGAATTCCATCCACTGTATAGTCCATGGCGTCACAAAGAATCGGACACGACTGAGCGACGTCCACTGTAATTTTTTTTAATATTTACTTATTTCTTTGTTTTTGGTTGCGCTGGGCCTTCGTTGCTGTGCACGGCTTTCTCTAGCTGCAGTGACTGGGGGCTACTCTCTTGTTCTGGGGCCTGGGCTTCTGGCTGCGGTGACTTCTCTTGTTCTGGAGCACAGCCTCTAGGGTGTTTGGGCTTCAGTAGTTGGGGCGCACAGGCTTAGTTGCTCCCCAGCACGTGGGATCTTCCCAGACCAGAGATTGATCCATGTCCCCTGCATTGGAAGGTGGGTTCTTAGCCACCGGACCACCAGGGAAGTCCCATTGGTTATTCTACTGATGTCCTCTTACAGTCCCAGAATCCAGTGTGGGATACCACAAGGCACTTAGGGGCTTTTATTTTCAGCATGGATTTCACTTAAAAAATCTTTTCATTACTTTCTACAATAGCAAGTCATCTTGGCTTTTTATTTATAGTAGTGGTATGTTGTCTTTAAGTAGCTAGGTCATGTCTGACTCTTTTGTGACCTCATAGACTGTAGCCCACCAGGCTTCTCTGTCCATGGAATTTTCCAGGCAAGAATACTGGAGTGGGATGCCATTCCCTTCTCCAGGGGATCTTCCCGACCCAGGGATCAAACCCAGCTCTCCTGCCTTGGCAGGTGGATTCTTTACTGCTGAGTCTCCAGGGAAGCCCCAAATAGTGATCTAGTTCATTTTAAACCATTAGGCAAAATGAGATTATTTTTTAAAGACAATACTAGTAAAAGTAGCATGCAGATATAGAAAGAATTCTTAATTTCCTTTGGTTTGACTTCACCATGGGGAATCCTCCCCACAGACTGGCAAGATATCACCAGCCAGACTGATGATCTTCCAGCCAGACTGATTTCTGTCACTAGTCTTTGCTGGGAGAAATATCAATAACCTCAAATATGCAGATGAAATTTTTGTTTTTCAGGCCAAGTAATAATGGTTTGAAAATAAATGTATTACTCAAATTTCAGTTTACCTCTAACAATGCAGACACAATAAAAAGAGAAGCTGATAGCATTTTGCATCAGAAGTTGAAATTAAATGAAAGCTTCTTGAAGATAGATACTTCATTGCCCTATCTTAAAGGCAAGAAATACCATTTTTCTTTCCTTGTTATAGTTTATCATTTTAACAGTCTTCTCATCTACAGAGAAATCTTTATTGAACCATAAAATTAAATTACTTTTATTTGTAAGTCTCTTATTTACTTGATAATAAAGAAATTTCCACATGATCAATACTTCCTTTGGTTAGTATGGATACAATTGTAAAACAAGGTTAATATGATAATCCAAATAGAGTAGTATGTCTTACTCTTTAAAAAAATATTTTAGTGGGATTTTTTGAACTAATTAAGCATTGTTGTTTTTGTTCAGTTGCTAAGTCTTGTCCAACTCTCTGTGACCCCATGAACTGCAGCATGCCAGTCTTCCTTGTCCTTCACTATCTTCCAGAGTTTATTCAAATCCATATCCATTGAGTCTGTGATGCCATCCAACCATCTAACTCTGCTGCCCACTTGTCCTCCTGCCCTTAATCTTTCCCAGCATCAGGGTCTTTTTCAATGAGGTGGCTTTTCACATCAGGTGGCCAAAATATTGGAGTTTCAGCTTTAGCACCAGTCCTTCCAGTGAATATTCAGGATTGATTTCCTTTAGGATTGACTGGTTTGAAGTGATGCCATCCAACCATCTAACTCTGCTGCCCACTTGTCCTCCTGCCCTTAATCTTTCCCAGCATCAGGGTCTTTTTCAATGAGGTGGCTTTTCACATCAGGTGGCCAAAATATTGGAGTTTCAGCTTTAGCACCAGTCCTTCCAGTGAATATTCAGGATTGATTTCCTTTAGGATTGACTGGTTTGATCTCCTTACTGTCCAAGGGACTCGCAAGAGTCTTCTCCAACACCACAATTCAAAAGGTTCAATTCTTTGGCACTCAGCCTTCTTTATGTTCCAACTCTCACCTGTATGTGACTACTGGAAAAACCATAGCTTTGACTATGTGGACCTTTGTTGGCAAAGTGATGTCTCTGCTTTTTAATATGCTGTCTAGGTTTGTCATAGCTTTCCATTCAAGGAGCAAGTGTCTTTTAAATTAGTGGCTGCATCACTATCCACAGTGATTTTGGAGCCCAAGAAAATGCAATCAGTCACTGTTTCTACTTTTCCCCCATCTATCTGCCATGAAATGATGGGACCAGATGCCATGATCTTAGTGTTTTGAATATTGAGTTTTAAACCAGCTTTTTCATTCTCCTTTTTCACCCTCATCAAGAGGCTCTTTAGTACCTTTTCACTTTCTGCCACTAGAGTTGTATCATCGGCTTATCTGAGGTTGTTGATATTTCTCTCAGCAATCTTGATTCCAGCTTGTGAGTCATCCAGCCTGACATTTCACATGATGTACTCTGCATAGAAGTTAATCAATCAGGGTGACAATATATAGCCTTGACATATTCCTTTCCCAATTTTGCACCAGTCTGTTGTTCTATATCCAGTTCTACCTGTTGCTTCTTGTCCTGCATACAAGTTTCTCAGGAGACAGGTAAAATGGTCTGGTATTCTCATCTCTTGAAGAATTTACCAGTTTGTTTTATGCACATAGTTGTAGGCTTTAATGTAATCAATGAAGCAGAAATAGATGTTATGCATATGATAAAAATCTACTCTCTCCTATTGATATAGTAATACTTAGTACTTGGGTCTTTCTGATGCAATACTCTCTCCAATCTGAATTCAAAATGTAAGAATGGTCTGCACACAGATATCACAATATGTGAGGTACACCATGATTTGGCTCTAGAGAACTGTAGAAAATTCAAGAGATGGGAATACCAGAACACTTAACCTGCCTCTTGAAAAATCTGTATGCAGGTCAAGAAGCAACAGTTAGAACTGGACATGGAGCAACAGACTGATTCCAAATAGGAAAAGGTGTACGTCAAGGCTGTATATTGTCACCCTGCTTATTTAACTTATATGCAGAGTACATCATGAGGAACGCTGGACAGGAAGAAACACGAGCTGGAATCAAGATTGCTGGGAGAAATATCAATAACCTCAGATATGCAGATGACACCACCCTTATGGCAGAAAGTGAAGAGGAGCTAAAGAGCCTCTTGATGAAAGTGAAAGAGGAGAGCGAAAAGGTTGGCTTAAAGTTCAACATTCAGAAAACGAAGATCATGGCATCTGGTCCCATCACTTCATGGGAAATAGATGGGGAAACAGTGGAAACAGTGTCAGACTTTATTTTGGGGGGCTCCAAAATCACTGCAGATGGTGACTGCAGCCATGAAATTAAAAGACACTTACTCCTTGGAAGAAAAGTTATGACCAACCTAGATAGTGTATTCAAAAGCAGAGACATTACTTTGCTTACTAAGGTCCGTCTAGTCAAGGCTATGATTTTTCCAGTGGTCATGTATGGATGTGAAAGTTGGACTGTGAAGAAGGCTGAGCGCCAAAGAATTGATGCTTTTGAACTGAGGTGTTGAGGACTCTTGAGAGTCCCTTGGACTGCAAGGAGATCCAAGCAGTCCATTCTGAAGGAGATCAGCCCTGGGATTTCTTTGGAAGGAATGATGCTAAAGCTGAAACTCCAGTACCTTGGCCACCTCATGTGAAGAGTTGACTCATTGGAAAAGACTCTAATGCTGGGAGGGATTGGGGGCAGGAGGAGAAGGGGACAACAAAGGATGAGATGGCTGGATGGCATCACGGACTCAATGGACTGTCTCTTATACACATCTAGATGTGTATAAGAGACAGGAGAATGGAGAAAAATGCAAGAATCAATTAACAAAGA